>ML381937.1:127700-141612 GCA_005239525.1 Nicotiana knightiana
ATAACATAGATAGTATATAGAACCTAATTGCTGGCCAAACAATCAAGCAATTAAACGCAGAATTGAAGAAACAACAATATATTGAGCGAATTATAATCAAGGTTAAGTTAATATCGAATAAAAATATTCATGGCTAAACCACAACCCCAGAACAATGGGTGTTTAGCCACTCATACTCGAATTAAACAATTGCATAAGTTTTTCATAACTGGAAAATACTAGATTAAGATGAAGAAAACTGATGATCCTTTGCTTCTTCAATGATCTTGTGTGTATATTCTCTCCAAAAATGGCATCCTCCCCTCGAAGTTTTGTTTTTGGGTCTATTTATATGTTTGGGATAAACCCTAAACGTGTAGGAGACTTCTATTCCAACCGGGAAACACTTAAAAACCTTTAAAACTCGGAGTTGACAGGACCAGGCACCCAGGCGTTAAGCCCCAACCACCCCCTTAACGCCTGGGCAGGCCTGGCGTTAGGGGCCAAATGTCTGGGTAACGCCAGGGTCACCCTGGCCTTAAGGGACAAATGCCCGGGTATGGCCCGTGTCACTCCTTTTCGACTCTTGAGCGTATTTTTGACGTTTTATGCACCCATTTAGCTCGGCTTCCATCTCCAATTCACCTACACATGAAATAGACTCCATTATGCACATATAACGTGTATTTTTATCACAAAAGCACCTAAAATGTAAGGTATATAATGCTTAAAAATATGAATTCTAGCCACGCATCACCCGACATCCCGAAGACTACCTTCAGGACTAGATATGGTCATTATGAGTTTCTGGTTATGTCATTCGGCTGACCAGTGCCCCAACGGCCTTTATGCACTTGATGCATAGTGTGGTCCGGCCTTATCTTGACTCCTTCGTCATCGTGTTTATTGATGATATTGGTATATTCCCGTTCTCGGGAGGATCATGAGCAGCATTTGAGGACTGTGCTTCCGACTCTGAGGGAGAAGAGGTTGTATGCAAAATTTTCGAAGTGTGAGTTCTGGCTTGATTCAGTAGCTTTCTTGGGGCACGTGGTGTCCAGTGAAGGTATTTTAGTTGATATGAAGAAGATAGAGGCGGTGCAGAGCTGGCCTAGACCGTCATCAGCTACCGAGATTTGTAGTTTCCTTGGTTTGGCAGGGTACTATCGCTGTTTTGTAGAGGGATTCTCATCTATTGAAGCACCTATGACCAGAATAACCTAGAAGGGTGCTCAGTTCAGGTGGACTGAGGACTGTGAGGAGAGCTTTCAGAAGCTCAAGACAGCTTTGAATACAGCTCCGATGTTAGTATTTCCAACGGGTTCAGGTTCTTATACAGTTTATTGTGATGCCTCGAGAGTTGGCCTTGGAGCGATTGATGCAAGACGGTAGGGCGATTGCCTACGCGTCCAGACAGTTGAAGGTACACGAGAAGAATTATCCAGTGCATGATCTTGAGCTAGCAGCCATTGTCCACGCCTTGAAGATTTGGCGACATTATTTGTATGGAGTACCTTGTGAGATTTTTACTGATCACCGTAGTTTACAGCATCTGCTTAAGCAGAAGGACCTGAATTTGCATCAGAGGAGATGGTTGGAGCTTTTCAAGGATTATGACCTCACTATTCTTTATCATCCGGGGAAGGCCAATGTAGTGGCCGATGCCCTAAGTCGCAGAGCAGAGAGTTTGGGGAGTCTAGCCTACCTACCGGCAGCAGAGCAACCTTTGNCGTTAGTATGATGATCCACACTTGCTCGTTCTTCAGGACAGGGTCCGGTAAGGTGATTCTAGGGATGTGGTTATTGTTGATGATGGGGTCATGAGGATGCAGGGCCGGATTTGCGTGCCCAATGTGGATGGGCTTCGAGAGTTGATTCTAGCAGAGGCCCATAGTTTGTGGTATTCCATCCATCCAGGTGTCGCGAAGATGTACCAGGATCTGAGACAACATTATTGGTGGAGGCGGATGAAGAAGGATATTGTTGAGTTTGGAGCTCTATGTCTCAACTGCCAGCAGGTCAAGTATGAACACCAGAGACCCGATGGATTGCTTCAGAGGTTAGATATTGCGGAGTGGAAGTGGGAGCAGATCACCATGGACTTTGTAGTTGGGCTCCCACAGACTTCGAGCAGATTTGATGTTATATGGGTCATTGTGGATGGGCTGACCAAGTCCGCGCACTTCATTCCTATTGGTACTACATATTATTCGGAGCGGTTAGCTGAGATTTACATCAGGGAGATTGTCCGATTTCATGGGGTTCCAAGTTCTATCATTTCTGACAGGGGTACTCAGTTCACATCTTAGTTTTGGAAAGCCGTGCAGAGAGAGTTGGGTACTCAGGTTGAGTTGAGCACAACATTTCATACTCAGACCCATGGGCAGTCAGAGCGTACGATTCAGATTTTGGAGGACATGTTACGTGCCTGTGTCATTGATTTCGGGGGTTCATGGGACCAGTTTCTACCGCTCGCGGAGTTTGCATATAATAATAGTTATCAGTCGAGTATCCAGATGGCTCCGTATGAGGCTTTATATGGTAGGAGGTGTAGATCTCTGGTTGGTTGGTTTGTGCTGGGCGAGGCCAGGCTATTGGGCACAGACTTGGTTCAAGATGCGTTGGATAAGGTGAAGTTGATTCAGGAGTGACTTCGCACGGTGCAGTCTAGGCAGAAGAGCTATGCGGACCGGAAGGCCCGGGATATGTCTTTCATGCAGGGAGAGAAGTTACTGCTGAAGGTGTCACCCATGAAGGGTGTTATGAGGTTCGGGAAGAGGGGCAAGTTGAGTCCCCGGTTCATTGGGCCTTTTGAGGTGCTTCAGAAGATTGGAGAGATGGATTATAGACTTGCCTTGCCACCCAGCTTATCGAGTATTCATTCAGTGTTCCATGTTTCGATGCTCCGGAAGTATGTTGGTGACCCGTCTCATATTTTGGACTTCAACACGGTTCATCTCGAGGGTGATATGTCATATGAGGTAGAGCTAGTGGCTATTATGGGTCGTCAAGTCAGAAGGTTGAGGTCTAAGAGTATATCTTAGAGTTCAGTGGAGAGGGAAACCGGTGGAGGATGCCACCTTGGAGACCGAGCGGGAGATGCGGAGTAGATGTCCTCACTTATTTGAGACTCTAGGTATGTTTCTAGACCCGTTCGAGGATGAACGTTTGTTTAAGAGGGGGGGATGTAACGACCCGATCGGTCGTTCCAAGAATTTTAGTCGTTTTCCATATTATGCTTTATCATAATTTTCTTAGACTATTTATGATGTGTTGAGGTCGGTTGGTTCGGGTTCGGAGTGGTCGTGGTGAGAATTGAAAAAGTCAACTGGGAGTTGATTTCTTGGTAAACGACCCCGGAATGCGGATTTTATGGCTCGGATAGCTTCATTAGGTGATTTGGGACTTAGGAGTGTGTTAAGAATGTTGTTTTGATGTCCGGTGTAGAATTAGGCTTGAATTGGCGAAAGCTAGTTTTTGGCGATTTTCGGTCGGTAGTGGAAAATAGGCTATCGGGGTCGGAATGGAGTTTTGGAAGTTAAAGCAGGTTTGTAATGTCATTTTGGATATGTGTGAAAATTTTAAGGTCAATCGGATGTGCTTTGGATGGTTTCGGCATCCTTGGTGAAATTTAGAAATTCCAAAGTTCATAGGCTTGAATTTAATGTGATTTTGGTGTTTCTGAGTTGTTTTTGGTGTTCCGAGGGCCCGACTAAGTTTGAATAAGTTTAGGGACGTGTTGGTATATTTGGTTGGGTCCCCGAGGGGGCTCGAGATTGATTTCGGATGGTTAACGGAGGTTTGGACTTAGGAATTTGCAACTAAGCTGCTGCTGATGCCATTTTGACTGGTGGGGCTGCACCTGTGGATGGGGAGTCGTAGGTGCGATGGTCCTTGCGCAGGTGCGGAAGAGGGGGACCTGGCCAAGGAGCGCAGGTACGGACGCCTGGTCGCGTCTGCGAGCCCGCATGTGCGAGAAGAAGGCCGCAGGTGTGGAAGTCTGGACTTAAGTCATTTTCGCAAGTGCGCACCTGGGATCGCTGGTGCGGGTCCCCAGGTGCGAAAATCACTGGGTAGAGAGTATAAAAGGGTGCCTTCGCGAAATTTCACCCATTCTTCACCATTTGTGGACGGATTTGGAGCTTTGAGCAGTGTTTTTCAAAGGAAATTGAAGGTTATCAATTGGGTAAGTTACTTGGACCTCGTCTCTTGTGTTTGTGATGATTTTTCTACTGTTAGTCATGAAATGGGTAGGAATTTAGGGAGGAAAATGGGTAATTAGGGCTTGTGATTAAGATACTTTAAAATTGGAATTTGAGGAATCATTGGGACTCCAATTTTAGTTTTCTTGGTATGTATAGAATCGTGGAAGGATGAGGATTCTCGTGGTGTAATTTTTATCGAATTCCGAGACGTGGGCCCGGGGCCGGGTTTGGAAAATTTCGGGAATTGTGCCTAATTTTGATAGTTCTCGATTGGGGTTCGTCTCCCTAGCATATTTTGTTGTTATTAACTTGATTCTGATATACTTGGAGCATTTGGGAGCCGTTTCGAGGGGCAAGAGCACCGCAAAGTAGTTTTTGGGCTGTTTTGAGGTAAGTAACGATTGTAACTCTAAACCTGAGGGTATGAAACCTCGGTATTTTATATTTTTTTGGTAAATGAGGTGACGCACATTCTAGGTGACGAGCGTGTGGGCATGCACCGATAGGGATTGTGACTTGGTCCATCCCGTAGTGACTATTAAGTCGCGTATGCGATTTGAAACCTTATGACATCCTGTATTTTAGAAATTTATACTTGTTTATGGGTTGTGAGCCATGTTTGGGGTCTTGTGACAACCTGTTTAGACCCTCAGAGGTACTTTTACACTATTCTCACACTATCCTGATAGAACAAGTGTGAACTCAATCATGTTTTCTACTTGTTATTTTCACTGTTATCACACTGTTTTGAAACTCTGAGAGGTATTTTGTGGCTGAGTCCCATGAGTTGAGATGAGTTGCCCGAGTGGCTTGTGGGGATGACTAAGTGAGGCCGAGAGCCGAGTATGTGAGGACAGTTATGGATCGGGCTGCACGCCGCAGAGATATATATATATATATTGGATCGGGCTGCCCGCTGCAACAGTTGTGTGTATTCATGGTACCTGTTGAGTGAGATTGCTGAGTGTGAGCTTGGACTGTGCTAGTGGAGTTACGAGTGACTGAGAGACCCTATTCATGAGTGATATTGTGCCCGAGAGGCTATAAATTGTGAGATTATTGCTTTTCACTCATTTTACACTGAGTCTCCTTAATAAACTCGAATTTAATGTTTTATGCAAGCTTAAATGGGGGGAAACTGGAGTTTCAAAGTATTTGAAAAAATGTGGACTTTTGATTTACTCTATCTGTGTTCACTGGAGCATGTTTTCATGAAATTATGATTTTAAATGCTCGTCACTGAACTCAAGTTTTTAGTTACTTTGGTTACTTGTTGAGTTGGCGTACTCATGTTACTCCCTGCATCTCTATGTGCAGATCCAGGTACCAGACCATCTCGCTAGTTGATTTTATGACGTGCTTGGAGTTTGTTCGAGGATCGAGGTAGCTGCTCAGCGTCCCCAGCTCACCTCCTTTCCTTTCCTCAGTTCATAGTTTTGTCTTTCATACTTCAGACTTTTTTAGTAGCAAGTCACTTTATTATACATTGTATTTATAGTCCTAGATGCTTATGACAGTTGACTCCAGAGGTCTGGGTCGGTATTAGATTTTTATCGTTTGAGTTATTATTTTCTTGTTGAACTTGTCTTAAAAAGGAAATCTTTATCGGAATATAAGGATATATTTGTTATAAACGGAAAAAATGTTGATTTCATTATGATAGAGGGCTAGCCTAGTTACGATAGGCGCCATCACGACCCTTGTTGATTTGGGGTCGTGACATCTAGGATGTTGAAAGCCAAGGCTAGACAGTGGAACTCTACTTGCTTTACATTCTGCACTTTTCTTCCTTAACTGGTATGTTCTTATTTCAATTCTGAAACTCACCCTATGTGCTCCCTGTCTGTTAATCCATGTCTCCTTCTGTGCTAGCTTAATGGCTTCTGTACTTAATTCCTTTCTTGTTTACTACTTTACTCAGCATGCTTAAATTCTGTCTTCTCTTGTTCAAGTGTGTAATCAGCATACCTAGGTCTCACTTGTCTTTTTTGGTACTTGGCCAACATGTTTATTTAGTTCCTGATTACCTTCCTCAAACTAGTATGCTCATGTTTGTGTTATAGACTTTTAATATATTTGGTTGATCCCAATTGACACAAATAATTCATTGTAGTACACCCCTGCCTTCAACATGATCATTCACATACTATGTCTCTATGTTTTACTGCCTATTACCATTTTGGTTCAAGCATGAATGACTTGTCAAGTCTCTGAATCAGTAGTTTGTGTTTAATTGACTCCTATTCTGTTCTGTGCATCTGTTGTTCCATATGCTTCTCCTCTTACCCCGTTCATGTGTTTCTGATTAATCTCCCTATGTACCCAACCCCCTGATCCCTGTTTGTGAACTTGTTTGGCTTCACTTAGAGTTAAGTAATAAATGTCCTTGAATCTGGGCACTCTAAGTTTTGCGATTGTGTGGTTGTTTGTTGAATCTTTGGTCTTCTCGGAATTTCTTCAAAGACTGTCACGACCCCAAATCCTAAGCCGGCTGTGATGGCGCCTATCATGGAACTAGGCTAGCCAACCATTTCAGATTATCAATATATCCCATAATTCTCCCCAAAATTTAGCAGATTTTAAGAATATCAGAAAGAGATAAAAAAAATACACACTTCCCCAAAACCTGGAGTCAACTGTCATGAGCATCTAAGACTGAAAATACAATGTACAACAATGTCTTGCAACAACCAGAGTCTGAGGTACAAAAGACCAAAAGAAACTATAATATGAGGGAAGGAAAAGAGGTGAGCTGGGGACGCTGAGCAGCTACCTCAATCCTCGAACAACTCTAAGCTCGTCCGGAAATCAACTAGTAGATGGTCCGATACCTGGATCTGCACACAGAGGTGCGGGGAGTAACGTGAGTACACCAACTCAGTAAGTAATCAATGTAACCTTTGAGTGAAGTGACGAGCATTTAAATCATGTAAACTCATATAATGAATAACTGTGGAAATGAATAAATCAAGTCGGAAATCTACAATTCCGAATATTCCATAAAAACCCCTGTTTCCATTTAAAAATATCGTAGGAAAACTTTTATCCAACATTTATTATCAGAGGCTCAGTGTAAAGAAGAGGGGAAAATCGTTACTTACCTCAAAACAGCCCAAAAGCTACTCCGCGATGCGCTTGCCCCTCGAATTGGCTCCAAAATGCTCCGAATCTAACCAAAAATCAGATTGAATCATCAATACATGCTAACGGAACAAAACCCAATCGAAAGACATAAATTTTAACTCAATTCTCGAAATTCGGCCAAAACCGAGCCCCGGGTCCACATCTCAAAATTCGATAAAATTTACATCACTAGAAACCTCGTCTTCCCGCGATTCTACATATACCAAGAACACCACAATCGGACCACAATTGCCTACCCAAATCGCCAAAAGAATTTTCCAAACCTCCTCCCATTTTCCCAAACTTTTTCTACTTTAATTCTTCAAATTACAAGCCTAATCCGTACAAAATAGCATAGAAACAAGGTATATAGCCCGGGAACTTACCTCCACTGAAGACCCTCGAACACCTTCTTCCATTTGCTCTCAAATAATCTCCACCCGCATGCAACAATGGAAGAATAACCAAAATTTCGCGGAGGTATTCTTCTATACTGTTCTGCCCAGTTAATCTGCACCTGCGGACCTTTCCTCGCATCAGGGGTCCCAGGTGTGCACCTGCGAAAACCTACTAACAGTCCCTTTCTCGCACCTGCGGTCCCTTTTCCGCACCTGCGTCTTCGCAGGTGCGGCCAATTCTTTGCACCTGCGGACTCATCCTGCCTAGCCTTTTTTTCGCACCTGCGCATGGACCTTTGCACCTACGGCTTCCCATTTGCAGGTGCGGCCACACCAACAACTTAACACCAGCAACTATTTGCTGCAAATTTCTCAATTTCAAACCTCCGCCAACCATCCGAAATCAATTCTGAGCCCCTCTGGGCCTCAATCAAACATACCAACACACCCCATAGCATCATTCAAACTTAATCGATCCTTCAAAACACCTAAAACAACACGAAAACACCAAAATTACATCAAATTCAAGCCTATGAACTTTGAAACTTCTAAATTTCGCCAATGATGCCGAAACCAACCAAAACACATCCGGCTGACTTGAAAATTTGCACACATATCCAAAATGACAATACAAACCTGTTCCAACTTCCGGAATTCCATTTCGACCCCAATAGCCTATTTTCCACTGCCAACCGAAAATCGCCAAAAACTAACTTTCGCCAATTCAATCCTAATTCTACACTGGACATCGAAACTTTATTCTGAACACACCTAAGTCCCAAATCACCTAACGAAGCTATACGAGCCATAAAATCTGCATTCCAAGGTCGTTTATCAATAAGTCAACTCTCAATTAACTTTTTCAACTATTAAGCTAATTTAAGAGACTAAGTGTCCCTGTTCTCACCACAACCACTCCGAACGCAAACCATCCGACTCAACACAACATAAACAGGCTAAACAACATATGATAAAACAAAAATGGGGAAAACGGGGCAAATCTCACGAAACGACCGGTCGGGTCGTTACAAAAACTGTTTTCACTCTTACCATTTTTCCTAAAAATTATTTCCATTCCTAAAATACTTTTCACTCCTAAAGATTTTACCTCCACACTATTTTTTTAAAAATCTTCTCAACTATTTCAAGAACTCTCACTTCTACTCTTAGATTACTTAAGTTTTGCCCCTCCAGTGTGTGTACTGCCTAGGAATCCATGAGATTCTTCCGAACTCTGGCACGCTGGGGATGGCCCTTCCACACTGCACATAATCCCTTCCTTATTTTAAAAGATCTTGGTGTGAGCATTGCCCAGGGTTTCTGAGGCCCTTGGGAACTTTGATACACCAGGACACCACATTGGATACTATGGACTATGGCATCTTGGACTGTTTTGAACGCCGGGTCTTCCAGGTTCACTTTGGGCCTATTTCAGGCTCCCTATAGTGCAACTTATAGTTATTATGTAATTTATTCATTTATGGCCTGTAATAATAACCCCTGTAAATAGATATTGGGGAAATTAGTAAAAGGGGAGGGATTTTTATATGACTTTTGTGGGGAAAACGGGTAAACATCATGCCTTTAGGTCTATATTATGTTTACTTGCATTAGAAACCATGCTTTTAGGACCATGTGGCATACTAGGCAACATGTTATAGGCTCATTACCCCATTTATCACGAAATTCTGCTTCTGCATAATCCTGATCACCTAGAAATCATGTATTAATTTACTGCTGTAATTCTTCCTAATAAAGTGTCCATTCTTTATGTGCATTAGAAATCCTGCTTTAGGACTGTGTTTATATTCTCTTTAAACCATGTCTACATCACCTAAATCAGTAACTGTCATGTCTATAAGGATGCTTAAAAGAAGCCCCAACGCCTAGACACCATGTTATAGGATAAATATGCATGAAATCGATTTCTTGATATTCAGCACCTAGACCAGCATGCCTATAGTACTTAATAAGTTCAAACTGTTTTAAAACTAATTCCCAGAATTCTGATTGCATGTTTATAAGGTATTACAGATCCACCTAGGAAAGCCTTAGGTAATTAAGGTCCTATAAAACTGTAAAACTATGTTTTGTTTATTTGTGACTGCCCAGATTCAACTGGTTCTAAAATCAGTAGTCGAACTGATTAGGTTTATGTCACTTCATTTTAAAACAATGCTGCATATTCTCTGCTTGTTGTTCTCACCTAGATATCCTATGTTAGGACCTTCTGAAAATTCTCTGAAATCTATGTTTGAGATGTGCTAATTATCTGCTTATGTGTGGAGGTAAACATGAGCCCTTTTAATTGTTTTCATACTTGACAGTCCTATATGTTCTTTGTTTTCGCTTAGATTTTCCCTTTTAAACACCTTAGGAGAGTCTAGAACTGCCTAAATTAGAGATCCTAAACATCTCCGGGAGCACAAGGAAGGGACGAGTAATGTACGCTTAGAGTCCGTCTAATTTAAATAGCTTATATAACGTCTAAGGGGAGGGTAATCGGGTAGTAAAAGGATATGATGACATGTGCGTTAATGTCTCGTGTAACCCCTCTAGTTGAGGAAGGATTATCGGGACTTGGGTGTATGCCCAGAATCAAATTTCGAGGTCCCTAGCTCGAGAAATAATTTTTTGATGAAAATTGTTAGATTGAAATTTAAAGGAATTAAAGAAATTGATTAATGCTTGAACTCGTTGGTATCGGGCACGTATTTTGGTTCCGGAGCCCGGCACAGGTCTATTATAACATATATGTGATGTCTGTGATTTGGTGGAAATCGGAGTTTATTTGACGTGATTCGGACGTCCGGTTGAGAAGATAGTGAATTTGAAATGTTCTTGAGTAATTCATGAGTTTTAATGCTTAATCCGTAGTTTTAGGTGTTATTTTAGCAATTTGATCGCACGAACAAGTCCGTAAGATATTTTTGGACTCGTGTGCATGTTTGGTTTGGAGCCCTGAGGGCTCGGGTGCCATTCGGGTGATGTGCGAGATGAGTTAAAACTCAATCAAGGCTGCTGGTGCACCAGTTCTGCTGTGCCCACACATGCGAGTCCTTGGCAGCAGGTGCGACCCAGGCCCAACTTCCCCTTTTCTGTAGATACGGACTTCCTTCGCAGAAGCAGAACATTGTCCACAGGTGCAGCCCCAGTGGCCATTCCCTTTTCCGCAGAAGCGGAAGCCCTCCCGTACGTGCGTAAGCGCAGGTGCGACCCAAGCACCGTATGTGCGAGGGTCGGGCAATGAGTTCACATTAATTAGAACTCCAACCCTTTTATTCTTATTTTTCACAAGGGTAGAAGACTTAGGGCGATTTTCTCAAGGCTTTTCTTCCAAAATCATAGGTAAGTGTTGATTAACTCGTTCCTTCCAATCCTTTACTACTTTATACAAAGATTTAACCTAGAAATCTAAGGTTTTCATCGTGGGATTGGGGATTTTGGGTAGAAACTAGGTATTTCGAAAATTTTGGGAATTTGACCTCAATTGGGGTCGGATTCCAAAACCAATCATATATCCTGGCTCGGGAGTGAACGGGTAAACGGAATTTGGTCCGAACCCCGAGTTTGGACCAAGAGGGACCAGGGTCGATTTTTAACTTTATTTTTTAGAAAACTTAGGAAAACCATAATTTTTCAGTAAAGTTAGTTTCTTTAGCATTAATTAATGATATTTAACTAATTATGATTAGATACGAGTGTGTTGGAGGTGAATTGGAAAGGAAAAGTTGTAGTTGAGCAGTGAGTGGCCTGCAGTATTGAGGTAAGTGTTGTGTCTAACCTTAGCTTGAGGGAATAGGTATTATATATTTATATGATTACTTGTTACCTGTTTTGTTTCTAAATCCAATGTATAGGTGACGTGACGAGTACCTATACATTGTGGTCAGTTCATAACATGCGAGCGAAAGTAAATTCTTGTCATTTTGGTAGTTGTAAAGCCTATTACTTGTGATTATCGTTGTTGTTGAAATGTTGGAAGTTTGGTACCCGGTTCCAACATGATGGATAATATTGTGAATATTGAATTGAGATTGAAATGATAAATGAAAATAGAAACTATGATGAAATATCGATTTCCTGCGAAATCCCTCTTTGTATGTTGTTAATGATTTTGTGATTGGTAAGGAGGAGTGTAAAGCACGAAGGGTGATGCCGTGCATGATCCAAATATATTCTATTGCGAGGAAGAGTGTAAAGCATGAAGGGTGATGTCGTGCCTGAATGAAATACTTTATGAGAGTAAAAGCACGAAGGGTGATGTCGTGTCTGAATGAAATACATTGTGAGAGTAAAAGCACAAAGGGTGATGCCGTGTATGCTTATTTATGATATGGGGAGGATGAGAGTAAAAGCACGAAGGGTGGTGCCGAGCGAATTCCTTTTCTATTCTTGTTGCTTTAAATTATTGTTGATTACTGTTTATTGTTGTCTTATTATTTTTCTCACTCCTTATGTTAAATTTCCCATAGCATGATCCCTTCCCATTATTGGATATAATGTTAACTCTTTAATTTCTATTATTGCTGCTAGTATGTTTATACATGTCCAGGTTTTATGTGGTGTCCTGTCCTAGCCTTGTCACTACTTCGCCGAGGTTAGGCTCAACACTTACTCAGTACATGGGGTCGGTTGTACTGAACCACACTCTGCAAACTTCTTGTGTAGATCCAGGTAGCGGTCAGCGCTGATTCTTTTAGCATAGTTGAGTTTTTACATAGAGAAACAAGGTAGATCTGCTGGCATCTGTAGATTCTTGGAGTCTTCCCTAATTTATTTAGATATTGTTTCATTTCATTCAAAACAGAGACATATTTCTTTCAGCCCATTTATTTGTAGTACTCTTTAGTAGTTCGTGAATTTTGATACCAGACCCTGGGTAGTTATATAGTATATATTTAGTTCGTGGTTCGGTTTATTTATTCGATTATTATTCATAAAGTTACTTATTGGGAAATATTAGATTCAACATTCATTTTTTTAATTGTTATTCATGTTTAAGCAAATTGTTAAAAGAAAATGGTTAGTTAAGTTTTAACATTGGTTGGGAATTTGGGTCGTGACAAGTTAGTATCAGATCTCTAGGTTGCTTAGGTGTCACAATTCACGAACAAGCTTAATAGATTCTGAGGGATCGGTACAGAGATGTCTGTACTTATTTCTCAGAGGCTATGAAGTTAGGAACAAACTCATTTTCTTTATACTCTGTCGTGCGATTCTTGATATCTCAATAATACTGATTGAACTCTTCTATTCTCTCGCAGATGGCGAGAACACGTGCTTCCTCTTCCGCTGACCAACAATCCGGTCCTCCAGCAACAGCAACAGATTCTATTAGGGGTAGAGGCCGAGGCAGGGGTAGGACTCAGCACGTTGCTCATACTGCAGCCCCAGCTGCGGAGCCCCAGGTTGAGATTTATGAGGGGGCTCCAGCTCAGACCATTAAAGTTGGACCAGCTCAGGTCCCAGAGGGGTTCATTGCTACCCCGGTGCTTTAGGATTCTTTGTTCCGATTAGTGGGCCTTATGGAGAGTGTAGCCAGACTGGCACACTCCCTGTTGCAGCAACCATATCTCAGGCTGGAGGAGGGGTCCAGACTCCTGCTACCCACACTCCTGATCAGACTACTCCTCAGGCCAGACCCTAGCAGCCAACCCAGTTGGGGTAGATCAGACAGTTGCTGCAGCCCCGATTGTTGATGGGGCAGCTATGACTTCCGATGCTTTGTGGAGACTGGACATGTTCATCAAGATTTTCCCTGTTCACTTCAGTGGTGCTACTTCAGAGGATCCTTAGGAATATCTGGACAGCTGTCATAAGGTTCTTCATAATATGGGTATTTTGGAGACCAATGGGGTCGACTTCGCCGCGTTTCAGATGACTGGTTCTGCCAAGAAATGGTGGAGAGATTATTTGTTGACTAGACCAGCTGGGTCACCTGCTCTGACTTGGGATTATTTTTCTCACCTCTTTTTGGAGAAATGTTTGCCTATCACTACTAGAGAATAGAAGCGTTGATGCGTGGCTAGAATTCACGATTTAACATGTTATATGCCTTACATTTTATGTGCGTTAATGATAAAAATACACTTTGTATGTGCATAATGGAGTTTATTTCATGTGTAGGTGCATTGGAGATGGAAACCGAGCTAAATGGATGCAAATACATCAAAAATACGCTTAAGAGTCGAAAAGGAAACACCC
>ML381937.1:142561-243530 GCA_005239525.1 Nicotiana knightiana
GAAAGTCATAACCGAGGGTTTAGAGGTTGGATTAGAGATAACGATACCTCGGGTGCAATCTAAGGTGAACTGTAATGCAATCTAGCTAGCGTAACTTGAGAGAGTGCGTATAGTAAATTATCATAATTACTTGAGAGAGATTTATGGTAGATAGAGTGTTCATGATTGATAGAGACAACTAATCAAACTATAAGAAGTATCCGAGAAGGAAGTTCACCGACGGGGGAAACCATAACCTTAGACCTTTATCATAATTGTTTACAACACATTGTTAGTAATTGTTAGTTATTATTATTGTCAGTAGAATTAGTAAAACATCACCAATTTATATTAAAAAGTCTTGAGAGAATTGATTGAGTAAAAGTTGCGTATTCTAAAGACTTGATTGATACGTAAATTCCCTGTGGGATCGACTCTGGGCATAATACCCCGGATTATATTTGCAACGCCCGCTTAGTCTTTTATTAGACATAGTTGAGCGTGATCAGTGTCGTCAGTTTGAGTGTCTTCAGTAGGGCGGCATGACAGTTACCCAGTATGAGGACCGCTTTGTGGATTTGGCTTGGCATGTTATTCTTTTGTTACCCACATAGATAGATAGAGAGTTAGGAGATTTATTGAGGGCCTTGCTCAGCCCATCAGGTTGCAGATGGCCAAAGAGACGGGGGCTGAGATTTCCTTTCAGGACGCGACCAATATGGCCAGGAGAGTTGTGTCGGTTCTTGGGATGGGAAGTCAGGGGTTAGACAAGAGACCTTGCCATTCTGGTGGATTCATTGGTGCCTCATCTAGAGGCAGGAGTACTCAAGGCAGAGGCCATCCTTGTAGGCCATTTAATTCAACACCTTTAGACGTCCAAGGGGGACCCAAGTGGTCGTGGATCTCATTTGCCTTATTTTGATCGGTCAGCCCCTATTGATGCACTGCCTCTCCAGAGCTTTCGGGGAGGGTATCCAGGTCGACAGATTCAGTTTACCGACCAACAGTCTCGACAGTCGACGTCTTGTTATACTTGTGGTAACGCGAGGCACATTGATAGGTATTGCCCTCATGCGTCGGATAATTCTTAGTACCAGAATTCTCGTGCTATAGTTCCGGCACCAGTTATAGCACCAGCTACCCAGCCAGCTAGGGGTAGGGGTCAAGTAGCTAGAGGTGGAGGCCAGCCCATTAGAGGTGGAGGTCCACCTGTCCGGGGTCCTCCCAGTGACGTAGTTCAGGGTGGTGGGGCCTATCCCCGATTATATGCATTTCCATCCAGACACGAGGCAGAGTCCTCCGATACAGTTATCACAGTTAACATTTCAGTTTGTAATAGAGTTGCTTCAGTTTTGTTTGATCCAGGGTCTACTTATTCTTATGTGTCATCATATTTTGCCTCGTATTTGGTTGTGACCCGTGTCTCCTTGAGTGTCCATGTTTATGTGTATGCACCGATGGGGGATACTATTGTGGTAGATTGTGTATATCGTTCATGAGTAGTCGTTATTGAGGGTCTTGAAACTAGTGTAGACCTTTTTCTTCTTGACATGCTCGATTTTGATGTCATATTGGGCATGGATTGGTTGTCACCTTATTATGCCATCTTGGACTGTCACGCCAAGACAGGTACTTTAGCTTTGCCGGGATTGCCTCGGTTAGAATGGAAAGGGACTCCTGGTCATTGTCCCAGCAGAGTGATTTCTTATGCCAAGGCTTGTCGCATGGTTGAGAAGGGATGTTTGGCTTATTTGGCTCATATTCGTGATTCTAATGCCAAAATTTCTTCAATAGAGTCAGTGCCTATTGTTCGGGAGTTTCCCGAAGTGTTTCCTGCAGACCTGCCGGGGATGCCACTCGACAGGGATATCGATTTTTGTATTGATGTGGCTCCGGGAACTCAGCCCATTTCTATTCCTCCATACTTGATGGCCCCACCAGAATTAAAATAATTGAAAGAACAGTTGCAAGACCTGCTTGATAAAGGTTTCGTCAGGCCAAGTGTCTCGTCCTGGGGTGCACCAGTTTTGTTCATAGAGAAGAAGGATGGATCAATGAGAATGTGTATAGATTATCGGCAGTTGAATAAGGTTACTATAAAAAATAAATATCCATTGCCGAGAATTGATGATTTATTTGATTAGCTTCAGGGTGCCAGTGTGTTTTCGAAAATTGATCTGAGATCGGGCTACCATCAGTTAAAGATTAAGGCGTCTGACGTTCCTAAGACAGACTTTTAGACGAGGTATTGGAATTACTAATTTTTGGTGATGTCTTTTGGCTTGACTAATGCCCCAACATCCTTTACGGATTTGATGAATCGGGTTTTCAAGCCTTATCTGGATTCCTTCGTAATTGTGTTCATTGATGATATTCTTATATACTCCCGCAATCGGTAGGAGCATGAGCAGCACCTCCGTATAGCACTCCAGACTTTGAGGGATAATCAGTTGTATGCAAAATTTTCAAAGTGTGAATTCTGATTAGATTCAGTAGCTTTCCTGGGTCACATCGTATCAACAGATGGTATTTAGGTAGATCCGAAGAAGATAGAGGCAGTCAAGAACTGGCCTAGACCTACTTCAGCCACGAAATCAGGATCATCTTGGGTTTAGCGGGATACTACCGTCGTTTTGTGGAGGGGTTCTCGTCCATAGCGGCCCCGATGACGAGATTGACTCAGAAGGGTGCCCCATTTAAATGGTCGGATGAGTGTGAGGCGAGCTTTCAGAAGATCAAGACAACCTTGAATTCAGCACCGGTGTTGGTGTTGCCATCAAGTTCAGGATCTTTACAGTATATTGTGATGCTTCTCGTGTTGGGCTTGGAGCAGTATTGATGCAGGATGGCAGGGTGATTGCATATGCGTCTCAGCAGTTGAAGATTCATGAGAAGAATTATCCTGTTCATGACTTGGATTTGGCCGCCATTGTTCACGCATTAAAAATATGGAGGCACTATCTTTATGGCGTGCCATGTGAGGTTTACACGGATCATCGTAGCCTCCAGTACTTGTTCAAGCAAAAGGATCTTAATTTGATATAAAGGATATGGCTAGATTTATTGAAAGATTATGACGTCACTATATTGTATCATCCAGGAAAGGCCAATGTGGTGGCCGATGCATTGAGTAGAAAGGCAGTAAGTATGGGAAACCTTGCATTTATTCCAGTTGGTGAGAGACTGTTAGATTCAGATATTCAGACGTTGGCTAATCATTTCATGAGGTTGGACATTTCGCCAAGCCATGTTCTAGCTTGTACAGTTGCTCGGTCTTCCTTATTCGAGCGTATTAGAGATAGACAGGATGATGACCCACACTTGATGGTCCTTAGGGACACCGTTCGACATGGTGGTGCCAAGAAGGTTACAGTTGGAGAAGACGGTGTTTTGAGGATGCAGGGTCGTATATATGTTCTTAATGTTGATGGAATTCGTGAGTTGATCCTTGAGAAGGATCACAGTTCTAAGTATTCTATTCACCCGGGTGCTGCCAAGATGTACCAAGACTTGCGACAACATTATTGGTGAAGAAGGATGAAAAAGGATATTGTTGCTTATGTGGCTCGTTGTTTGAATTGCCAACAGGTGAAATATGAGCATCAACTCCCGGTGGTTTACTTCAGCAGATAGAGATTCCTGAGTGGAAGTGGGAGCGTATCACTATGGACTTCGTTGTTAGACTCCCACGGACTTAGAGGAAGTTCGATGCCGTTTGGGTTATTGTGGATAGGTTGACTAAATCAACACATTTCATTCCAGTGGCAAGTACTTATACTTCGGAGCGGTTGGCAGAGATATATATTCCAGAGATTGTTCGCCTTCACGGTGTGCCCGTGTCTATTACTTTTTATTGAAGTACACAGTTTACCTCGCACTTTTGGAGGGCAGTTCAGCGAGAGTTGAGTACACGAGTTGAGTTAAGCACAGCATTTCATCCTCGGACGGACGGACAGTCCGAGCGTACTATTCAGATCTTGGCGGATATGCTCCGCGCTTGTGTTATTGATTTTAGAGGTTATTGGGATCAATTCATGCCGTTAGAAGAGTTTGCCTACAATAATAGTTATCAATCGAGCATTCAGATGGCTCCTTATGAGGCATTATATAGTAGACGGTGTAGATCACCAGTTGGGTGGTTTGAGTCGGGAGAGGCTCGGTTATTGGGTACAGACTTAGTTCATGAGGCCTTAGATAAGGTCAAGGTTATACAGGATCTACTTCGTGCAACTTAGTGTAGGCAAAAGAGTTACGCCGACCGTAAGGTTTGTGATGTGGCATTCATGGTTGGAGAGAGAGTATTACTTCGGGTGTCGCCCATGAAGGGTGTCATGTGATTTGGGAAGAAGGGCAAGTTGAGACCTAGGTATATCAGACCATTTGAGATTCTCGAGAGAGTGGGGGAGGTAGCTTATAGACTTGCATTGCCTCTAGGGTTATCCTCAGTTCATCCGGTATTCCATGTGTCTATGCTCCAAAAATATCAGGGTGACCCGTCCCACGTGTTATATTTCAGCTCTGTCCAATTGGACAAAGATTTGACTTATGAGGAGGAGCCGGTAGCCATTTTAGACCGGCAGGTTCGTAAGTTGAGATCAAAGAGTTACCCTTCAATTCGAGTGCAGCGGGGAGGTCAGTCCGAGTCGGACATGCAGAGTAGATATCCTCACTTGTTTTCCAGTTCAGGTAATTTCCTATGTCCGTTCGAGGATGAACGGTTTTTTTAGAGATGGAGATTATGATGACCCAAAGGGTCATCTTATGAATTAAGACTCTATTCCGGGCTTATTAGCCTTCAAAGATTAATTTTATTTACTTTGATTTGCATGCGCAGTCCGGGCGTGAAACCAAAAGGCTTTTTATGTGAAAATATGAGAAATAATAATCTATGGAATTAAAATTTTGTTTTAGTTGACTTTGTTTAACATTTTGAGTAAACGGACCCGGACCCGTGTTCCGACGGTCCCGGAAGGTCCGTAGTAAAATATGGGACTTGGGCGTATGTCCGGAATCGAATTCCGAGGTCCCTAGCTCGGGAAATGAATTTTTGATGAAAATTGTTAGACTGAAATTTAAAGGAATTAAAGAAATTTATTAATGCTTGAACTCGTTGGTATCGGGCCCGTATTTTGGTTCCCGAGCCCGGTACAGGTCTATTATAACATATATGTCATGTTTGTGAAATTTGGTGGAAATCGAAGTTTATTTGACGTGATTCGGACGTACGGTTGAGAAGATAGTGAATTTGAAATGTTCTTGAGGAATTCATGAGTTTTAATTCTAAATCCGTAGTTTTAGGTGTTATTTTAGCAATTTTATCCCACGAGCAAGCCCGTAGGATATTTTTGGACTCGTGTGCATGTTTGGTTTGGAGCCCCAAGAGCTCGGGTGCCATTCGAGCGATGCGCGAGTTGAGTTAAAACTCAACCAAGGCTGCTGGTGCACCAGTTCTGGTGTGTCCGCACCTGCGAGTCTTTGCCCGCAGGTGCGAGCGAGAGCCCGCAGGTGCGACCCAGGCCCAACTTCCCCTTTTCCGCAGATGCAGACTTCCTTCATAGAAGCGGGACCGCAGAAGCGGAACATTTTCTGCAGGTGCGGTCCCAGTGGCCATTCCCTTTTTCGTAGAAGCGGAAGCCCTCCCATACGTGCGCAAGCGCAGGTGCGATCCAAGCACCGCAGGTGCGATCCAAGCACCGCAGGTGCGATCCAAGCACCACAGGTGCGAGGGTGGGGTAGTGAGTTCAAATTAATTAGAACTCCAGCCGTTTTTCTTCTTATTTTTCACAAGGGTAGAAGACTTAGGACGATTTTATCAAGGCTTTTCTTCCAAAATCATAGGTAAGTGTTCATTAACTCGTTCCTTCCAATCTTTTACTATTTTATACAAAGATTTAACCTAAGAATCTAAGGTTTTCATGGTGGGATTGGGGATTTTGGGTAGAAACTAGGTATTTCGAAAATTTGTGGAATTTGACCTCAATTGGGGTCGGATTCCAAAACCAATCATATATCTGGGCTCGGGGGTTAACGGGTAAACAGAATTTGGTCCGAACCCTGAGTTTGGACCAAGCAGGATCGGGGTCGATTTTTAACTTTTTTTGAGAAAACTTAGGAAAATCATAATTTTTCAGTAAAAGTAGTTCCTTTAGCATTAATTAATGATATTGAACTAATTATGATTAGATATGAGTGTGTTGGAGGTGAATTCGAAAGAAAAAGTTGTAATTGAGCAGTGAGTGGCCTGCATAATTGAGGTAAATGTTGTGTCTAACTTTAGCTTGAGGGAATATGTATTGTGTGATTACTTGTTACCTCTTTTGTTGCTCAATCCAATGTATAGGTGAGGTGACGAGTACCTATACATTGTGATCAGGTCATAACATGCGAGTGAAAGTAAATTCTTGTCATTTTGGTAGTTGTAAAGCCTATTACTTGTGATTATCGTTGTTGTTGAAATGTTGGAAGTTTGGTACCATGGTCCACCATGATGGATAATATTGTGAATATTGAATTGAGATTGAAATGATGAATGAAAATAGAAACTATGATGAAATATCGATTTCCTGCGAAATCCCTCCTTGTATGTTGTTAATGATTCTGTGATTGGTAAGGAGGAGTGTAAAGAACGAAGGGTGATGCTGTGCATGATCCAAATATATTCTATTGGGATGAAGAGTGTAAATCACGAAGGGTGATGTCGTGCCTGAATGAAATACATTGTGAGAGTAAAAGCACGAAGGGTGATGTCGTGCCTGAATGAAATACATTGTGAGAATAAAAGTACGAAGGGTGATGCCGTATATGCTTATTTATTTTATGGGGAGGATGAGAGTAAAAGCACGAAGGGTGGTGCCGTGCGAGTTCCTTTTCTATTCTTGTTGCTTTAAATTATTGTTGATTACTGTTTATTGCTTTCTTATTGTTTTTCTCACTCCTTATGTTAAATTCCCCATAGCATGATCCCTTCCCATTATTGGATATAATGTTAACTCTTTAATTTCTATTATTGTTGCTAGTATGTTTATACATGTCCAGATTTTATGTGGTGTCCTGTCCTAGCCTCGTCACTACTTCGCCGAGGTTAGGCTCGACACTTACTCAGTACATGGGGTCGGTTGTACTGATACTGCACTCTGCACTTCTTGTGCAGATCCAGGTACCGATTAGAACTGATTCTTTGAGCATAGTTTAGTTTTTACACAGAGACACAAGGTAGATCTGCTGGCGTCCGCAGATTTCTGTAGTCTTCCCTTATTTATTTAGATATTGTTTCATTTCATTCAAAACAGAGACAGATTTCTTTCAGTCCATTTATTTGTAGTACTCTTTAGTAGTTCGTGAATTGTGACACCAGACTGTGGGTAGTTATATAGTATATATTTAGTTCGTGGTTCGGTTTATTTATTCGGTTATTATTCATGAAGTTATTTATTGGGAAATATTAGATTCAATATTCATTTTTTGAATTGTTATTCATGTTTAAGCAAATTGTTAAAAGAAAATGGTTAGTTAAGTTCTAACATTGGCTTGACAGTTGAACCATATCCTAGGGTGACCCAGAGCTATAAGGACAGAAGAAATTACTATATTATTATTCTATTGGTTCTTGAGAGTAAATTGTATACTAAGTTCTATCCGGTCGTTAAGAAGTATTGCTAGACGCCATCCTTGGCTAGTATATTGATTTGATTAATTTACTATTGGTTTAGTATTGAACCTATGGGGTTACATACTAATGAGTGTTCTGATCTTTGCTAAAGGTTTAATTACTTTATCATTTGATAATTAAATTAAAGAATTTAATTAGTCAAATAAATTTAGCTATTAGTCCGAATGAAATATTATTATATTTTTTGCTAGCATAGAGGATATAACTAATATTGCAAACAGATTGAAGTTTTATATTTGGAGTAGAAAATTAAATTATATCTCTTGGTTGAAATATATATATATATATATATATATATATATATNGTGTGTGTGTGTGTGTGTGTATGATTGATCACGCCCAACTATGCCTTATAAAAAGGAAAAAGCGATCACTGCAAATATATTCCGGCTATCAAGTCCGAATTTGAATCCCACGGGTAATTAACGTATCAATTACAGCTACCAGACTGACACAATTTTATACAATCAACTTTCCAAGATATTTAGATAACAGATTGGTTGTTTACTAACTAACTATAACTTAATGAGAATCCAGTAACTAAGAACTAACTAAGAACGTGTTGTAGACAATAATTGGAATGATCTAAGGTTATGATTTACCCTATTGTCGGAGTCCTTACCCCTATGTTTGTTATAAATTTTCCTAAATATTTTCTATTGATCATGAGCACTCTGATTGTTGTAACTCTCTCCCAAGTAATTACAACTATATACTAGACATATTCTCCCGAATTACGCTAGCTAAATTTAATTACAGCTCAATTAGATCGTACCCAAGGTTTCATTATCCCTAATCCCACCTTTAAACCCTTCGTATTGATCCCTCATATATGTCAGGAGTGATTTTGTTCAACAACGACCTAAATATTCACTCTACCCGAGTAATGCATAGTAAATAGGAACATCTAATTGAGGGCCCTTCAATCAACAACAACAAGCATATAATTGAAGAAATAGGGATAAAGATATGGAAAATCTATATTAACATAACAAGAAATTCATCTTTCAATAAGTTCCATCAAAACCCTAGATTAGAAGTTTAGCTAGTCATACTAATGCAAAACATAGGACTAATATGATTCATAATTCACAATTAGAAGTAAGATGTCACGACCCCAAATCCTAAACCGGCCGTGATGGCGCCTATCTTGGAACTAGGCTAGACAATAATCACATGTTTATAGTTTCTCTAAAAATCCCAACCAATTTCAGGCATTTCATAAAATATACAAAATTTACTAAAGACATTAAGCCAATAAACAGTTCGACCAACCCCAAAACCCAGAGCCAACATGTCATGAGCATCTAAAAGAGATAAGCCAAAAAGGTATACTATTATAATACAAAACCTCCGAATAAATATCTAGATACAACAAGAAGGGAAAACAGAGATGCTACGGACGCTGAACAACTACCTCTATATCCTGCACTCCGGCTCCGCGCGGAATAAATAGCTAATGCTTAGTATCTGCACACAGGGGTGTAGGGAGTAATGTGAGTACACCAACTCAGTAGTAATGAAAATAAATCAAGTCTAAGCGGCAAGAAACACATAAAAATCAATGTCTTCAATTCACAATTCCAACAGTATAACATAGATATATGAAACCATCATGCCTTAAAACCAACTTCAGAAAAATACCTTGAAAAATGTATATTTTCAACAACTTCAAACCGAAAGATTTAGTATGAAAATGAAGTAAATCATAAAGAGGCCCATCGGGCAAACATAATTCGTAAATTCAGAGTGAAAGTGGTAAAATCAAAAGTAGCCCCTCGGGCAAAAACATGTATTATAATCAGCCCCTCGGGCATGCCTCACAGTCACTCATAATCATCCCCTCGGGCATACCTCACCATCACTCATAATTAGCCCATCGGGCATACCTCATAGTCATTCATGCCTCCCAATCACTCTGCACTCGGNACAGTTGAACCATATCCTAGGGTGACCCAGAGCTATAAGGACAGAAGAAATTACTATATTATTATTCTATTGGTTCTTGAGAGTAAATTGTATACTAAGTTCTATCCGGTCGTTAAGAAGTATTGCTAGACGCCATCCTTGGCTAGTATATTGATTTGATTAATTTACTATTGGTTTAGTATTGAACCTATGGGGTTACATACTAATGAGTGTTCTGATCTTTGCTAAAGGTTTAATTACTTTATCATTTGATAATTAAATTAAAGAATTTAATTAGTCAAATAAATTTAGCTATTAGTCCGAATGAAATATTATTATATTTTTTGCTAGCATAGAGGATATAACTAATATTGCAAACAGATTGAAGTTTTATATTTGGAGTAGAAAATTAAATTATATCTCTTGGTTGAAATATATATATATATATATATATATATATATATTTCAACCAAGAGATATAATTTAATTTTCTACTCCAAATATAAAACTTCAATCTGTTTGCAATATTAGTTATATCCTCTATGCTAGCAAAAAATATAATAATATTTCATTCGGACTAATAGCTAAATTTATTTGACTAATTAAATTCTTTAATTTAATTATCAAATGATAAAGTAATTAAACCTTTAGCAAAGATCAGAACACTCATTAGTATGTAACCCCATAGGTTCAATACTAAACCAATAGTAAATTAATCAAATCAATATACTAGCCAAGGATGGCGTCTAGCAATACTTCTTAACGACCGGATAGAACTTAGTATACAATTTACTCTCAAGAACCAATAGAATAATAATATAGTAATTTCTTCTGTCCTTATAGCTCTGGGTCACCCTAGGATATGGTTCAACTGTCAAGCCAATGTTAGAACTTAACTAACCATTTTCTTTTAACAATTTGCTTAAACATGAATAACAATTCAAAAAATGAATATTGAATCTAATATTTCCCAATAAATAACTTCATGAATAATAACCGAATAAATAAACCGAACCACGAACTAAATATATACTATATAACTACCCACAGTCTGGTGTCACAATTCACGAACTACTAAAGAGTACTACAAATAAATGGACTGAAAGAAATCTGTCTCTGTTTTGAATGAAATGAAACAATATCTAAATAAATAAGGGAAGACTACAGAAATCTGCGGACGCCAGCAGATCTACCTTGTGTCTCTGTGTAAAAACTAAACTATGCTCAAAGAATCAGTTCTAATCGGTACCTGGATCTGCACAAGAAGTGCAGAGTGCAGTATCAGTACAACCGACCCCATGTACTGAGTAAGTGTCGAGCCTAACCTCGGCGAAGTAGTGACGAGGCTAGGACAGGACACCACATAAAATCTGGACATGTATAAACATACTAGCAACAATAATAGAAATTAAAGAGTTAACATTATATCCAATAATGGGAAGGGATCATGCTATGGGGAATTTAACATAAGGAGTGAGAAAAACAATAAGAAAGCAATAAACAGTAATCAACAATAATTTAAAGCAACAAGAATAGAAAAGGAACTCGCACGGCACCACCCTTCGTGCTTTTACTCTCATCCTCCCCATAAAATAAATAAGCATATACGGCATCACCCTTCGTACTTTTATTCTCACAATGTATTTCATTCAGGCACGACATCACCCTTCGTGCTTTTACTCTCACAATGTATTTCATTCAGGCACGACATCACCCTTCGTGATTTACACTCTTCATCCCAATAGAATATATTTGGATCATGCACAGCATCACCCTTCGTTCTTTACACTCCTCCTTACCAATCACAGAATCATTAACAACATACAAGGAGGGATTTCGCAGGAAATCGATATTTCATCATAGTTTCTATTTTCATTCATCATTTCAATCTCAATTCAATATTCACAATATTATCCATCATGGTGGACCATGGTACCAAACTTCCAACATTTCAACAACAACGATAATCACAAGTAATAGGCTTTACAACTACCAAAATGACAAGAATTTACTTTCACTCGCATGTTATGACCTGATCACAATGTATAGGTACTCGTCACCTCACCTATACATTGGATTGAGCAACAAAAGAGGTAACAAGTAATCACACAATACATATTCCCTCAAGCTAAAGTTAGACACAACATTTACCTCAATTATGCAGGCCACTCACTGCTCAATTACAACTTTTTCTTTCGAATTCACCTCCAACACACTCATATCTAATCATAATTAGTTCAATATCATTAATTAATGCTAAAGGAACTACTTTTACTGAAAAATTATGATTTTCCTAAGTTTTCTCAAAAAAAGTTAAAAATCGACCCCGATCCTGCTTGGTCCAAACTCAGGGTTCGGACCAAATTCTGTTTACCCGTTAACCCCCGAGCCCAGATATATGATTGGTTTTGGAATCCGACCCCAATTGAGGTCAAATTCCACAAATTTTCGAAATACCTAGTTTCTACCCAAAATCCCCAATCCCACCATGAAAACCTTAGATTCTTAGGTTAAATCTTTGTATAAAATAGTAAAAGATTGGAAGGAACGAGTTAATGAACACTTACCTATGATTTTGGAAGAAAAGCCTTGATAAAATCGTCCTAAGTCTTCTACCCTTGTGAAAAATAAGAAGAAAAACGGCTGGAGTTCTAATTAATTTGANACGGACGCTGAACAACTACCTCTATATCCTGCACTCCGGCTCCGCGCGGAATAAATAGCTAATGCTTAGTATCTGCACACAGGGGTGTAGGGAGTAATGTGAGTACACCAACTCAGTAGTAATGAAAATAAATCAAGTCTAAGCGGCAAGAAACACATAAAAATCAATGTCTTCAATTCACAATTCCAACAGTATAACATAGATATATGAAACCATCATGCCTTAAAACCAACTTCAGAAAAATACCTTGAAAAATGTATATTTTCAACAACTTCAAACCGAAAGATNATGGTCCACCATGATGGATAATATTGTGAATATTGAATTGAGATTGAAATGATGAATGAAAATAGAAACTATGATGAAATATCGATTTCCTGCGAAATCCCTCCTTGTATGTTGTTAATGATTCTGTGATTGGTAAGGAGGAGTGTAAAGAACGAAGGGTGATGCTGTGCATGATCCAAATATATTCTATTGGGATGAAGAGTGTAAATCACGAAGGGTGATGTCGTGCCTGAATGAAATACATTGTGAGAGTAAAAGCANTTCAATTCACAATTCCAACAGTATAACATAGATATATGAAACCATCATGCCTTAAAACCAACTTCAGAAAAATACCTTGAAAAATGTATATTTTCAACAACTTCAAACCGAAAGATTTAGTATGAAAATGAAGTAAATCATAAAAGTACGAAGGGTGATGCCGTATATGCTTATTTATTTTATGGGGAGGATGAGAGTAAAAGCACGAAGGGTGGTGCCGTGCGAGTTCCTTTTCTATTCTTGTNATCGGGCAAACATAATTCGTAAATTCAGAGTGAAAGTGGTAAAATCAAAAGTAGCCCCTCGGGCAAAAACATGTATTATAATCAGCCCCTCGGGCATGCCTCACAGTCACTCATAATCATCCCCTCGGGCATACCTCACCATCACTCATAATTAGCACATCGGGCATACCTCATAGTCATTCATGCCTCCCAATCACTCGGCACTCGGTGCGCTCACTGGGGGTGTGTGCAGACTCCGGAGGGGCTCCTTCAGCCCAAGCGCTAATATCAAGACACCTCCTGGCGTATCATATCCTCACAATCAGACCCTCGGCCTCACTCAGTAGAACTTCTCAAAAGCCCCTCGGGCGAATCAGTAAAACGGGGTACTCGACCCAAAATATTATTTATTTAAATCTCAAAATAGTGTAAATCAGGCTGAGTTTCGAAAACAGTAAACACAATGTGACTGAGTGAAATCATCAATAAACAGTGAGGAAAACAACAGTAAAAAGCTCACAAGGGGTATAAACAAATCGGCACGAGGCCCCATCCAAGGCTTATATCCCAAATATTGCAACAATCTTTAGAACATAATTTAACATAAGGGTTTGAGTAAAATATGCAACTCATTAGTTGTCGCGGAGAAGACCAAGTCCAATCCAAAAATCAGTGCATGATACATACTCGTCATCCGACATGTACGCCATTCGAAAATCAGTGAGACATATGTGGTCCGCGGTTTCATACCTTCAAAACAAGATTTATAGCCATTACTTACCCCTACCAGGCCACAACACTAGTCTGCTATGCTCTTTCCCTTCAAATTGTCTCCAGATTGCTCCGAATCTAGCCAAAACTAGTTTAACATCATTATTATATACTAAAGGAACACAACCCAATCGAAAACTATCAAATTACACAAGAATCCCAAAATTCGGCCAAACCCGAGCCCCGGGCCCACGTCTCAGAATTCGATAAATTTCACATCACTAGAGACCTCGTCCTCCCACGATTCTACACATACCAAAAACACCACAATCGTACCACAATTGCCTACCCAAATTGCTAAAAGAATTTTCCAATCCTCCACCCATTCTTCCCAACCTTTTCCTACTTTAATCCTTCAATTTACAAGCCTAATCCGAACAAAATAGCATAGAAACGACTTTAATAACCCGGGAACTTACCTCCACTGAAGAACCACGAATTCCCTCTTCAAATTGCCTTCAAATGAGCTCCAACCGCATGCAACAATGGTGAAATAAATAAAATTTCACGGAGGCCTCTTTTATACTGTTATGCCCAGCAATTCCACACCTGCGGACACTTAATCGCACCTTCGGACCCACACCTGCGGTCCCAGGTGCGCACCTGCGCAATCCCACTAACGGACCAATCTTTGCACCTACGGCCACTTCTCTGCACCTGCGGCATCGCAGGTGCGGCCAACTCTTCGCATCTGCGGATTTCCCCTGCCTAGCCTCTTTTTGCAACAGCAGAAACTTACATCAGCATCCATTTGCTGTAATTTTCCAAGTTCAAAATTCCGCATCTCCCGCTCTGTCTCCCAGGTGGCATCCTCCACCGGTTGCCCTCTCCACTGAACCTTCACTGAAACTATATCCTTAGACCTCAGCTTTCTGACCTGTCGACCCAAAATAGCCACTGGCTCTACCTCATATGACATATCACCCTCGAGCTGAACCGTGCTGAAGTCCAAAACATGAGGCGGGTCGCCAACATACTTCCGGAGCATCGAAACATGGAACACCGGATGAATACTCGATAAGCTGGGAGGCATGGCAAGTCTATAAGCCACCTCCCCAACCCTCTGAAGCACCTCAAATGGCCTAATGAACCTGGTACTCAGCTTTCACCTCTTCCCGAATCTCATAACACTCTTCATGGGCGACACCTTTAGCAACACCTTATCCCAAACCATGAAAGACACATCTCGGACCTTCCGGTCCGCATAACTCTTCTGCCTAGACTGCGCCGCGCGAAGCCGCTCCTGCATCAACTTCGCCTTACCCAACGCATCCTGAACCAAGTCTGTGCCCAATAGCCTAGCCTCGCCTGGCTCAAACCAACCAACCGGAGATCTGCACCTCCTACCATATTGTAGACATGTAATTTTTGACCCTCCCCGTGATTTTACACAGTATATTGTTTAAATATTTAGTTTAGGTCTAATATCATTATTTTAACTAGTTTTGACCTTTTTACTTTATTTTATTGCAAGAACTAAAATTATAAAAAATAGTTTCATTTTTGTAGTCATACTATTTTGCTAGGATTTTTATTTTTTATATAATCTTTGAAAAATACCAAAAAAATAGTTTCAACTTCTTAGCCCAATTTGTAGATTTAGAGCTCAACTCAGACCTAAGCCCATAATTCTCAATCTCATTCCCCTTATCCCAATACCTATTAACCTGACCCTAAAACATATACCCTATTCGGCCAAACCCGAACCCCGGGCCCACGTCTCGAAATTCAATAAATTTCATATCACTAGAAACCTCGTCCTCCCACGATTTTACACATACCAAAAATACCATAATCGGAGCACAATTTCCTACCCAAATTGCCAAAAGAATTTTTCAATACTCCACCCATTATTCCCAACCTTTTCCTACTTTAGTCCTTCAATTTACAAGCCTAATCCAAACAAAATAGCGAAACAACTTTAATAACCCGGGAACTTACCTCCACCGAAGAACCACAAATTCCCTCTTCAAATTATCTTCAAATGAGCTCCAACCGCATGCAACAATGGTTCTTTCATACTGCTCTGCCCAGCAATTCCGCACCTGCGGACACTTAATCGCACCTGCAGACCCGAACCTGCGGTCGCACGTGCACACCTGCGCAATCCCACTAACAGACCAATTTTCGCACCTACGGCCACTTTTCCGCACCTGCGGCTTCGCAGGTGCGGCCAACTCTTCGCATCTACGAATTTCCCCAGCCTAGACTCCTTTCGCACCCGCGCATGGCCTTTCGCACTTGCGACGTCGCACCTGCGGCTACCCATCCGCAGGTGCGGCCAACACTAGAAACTTACACCAGCAGCCATTTGCTGTAATTTTCCAAGTTCAAAACTCCGCCAACCATCCGAAATCAATCCCGAGCCCCTCGGGGCCCCAACCAAAAATACCAACACACCCCATAGAATTATTCCAACTTAGTCGAGCCTTCGAAACACCAAAAACAACATGAAAACACCAAAACTACATCAAATTCAATCCTATAAACTTTGAAATTTCCAAATTTCGCCAACTATGCCGAAACCAACCAAAACACCTCCAATTGACCTAAATTTTGCACACATACCCAAAATGACATTACGGACGTGTTCCAACTTCCGGAATCCCATTCGGACCCCGATAGCCTATTTTTTCCAAAAACTAACTTTCGCAAATTCAAGCCTAGTTCTACACCGAACATCAAAACTTCATTCCGAACACCCTCCTAAGTCCCAAATCACCTAACGAATCTATCCGAGCCATAAAATCAACATTCCGAGGTCGTTCACCAATAAGTCAACTCTCAGTTGACTTTCTCAACTATTAGGCTACTTTAGGAGACTAAATGCCTTAATTCTCACCATGACCACTCCGGACCCAAACCAACTGACCCAACACAACATAAACANAGATAGAAACTCTAAATAATTGCTTGATCTTCTCCCCCAAGTTCTTGCCTCCAATATTGTCTAAAACAAGCCTCCTCTGACTTCTGGGCGAGTTTGGGGTCTTATAGGTTTAGTTTAGTTTCTCAAGAAATTACACAAAAGCCCCTGCATTATATTGCGCCTGACAGCCCATCCGCGGCCGAGGATTCAACCGTGGACTTTCACCCATGCACTGGCTTCCTTCGCGATCAGCTGCGCACCCAGGGCCGCGGTCGCGGACCTGCATTTTGCCTCTTTTTTTTGTTTTTCTCGCTCTTTTTCATCTGGGCTATTGTTTGATTGGCCTTGTATGTTCATAATGCCTTCAAAACTCCCTTTATCTTCCTCCTAGCTTGGAGTGGCTCTTGAAAAAAATAAATTTCTCAATTAGAGCATTTTGTCATATTTTATCATTCCAACATCAATAAAGTGCGGTTAAATTAGAGTATAAATAGCGTCTAAAATACACAATTATAGGCTACTATCAACACCCCACACTTTAACCATTGCTCGTCCTCGAGCAATAAAACCACACTCTACAGGCCTAACTTCCCTAAGCAACTTCCCTACTCATCATACCAAGAATATTTCACAATGACTAACTACATTAGTGTAACATCCACACCTCAAGAGTAGACTCTCCCTAGCCACGCAATGTCCCTAACCGGCCCACTTACTCTAAGTCAGAGGTCCAGATTTACCTCCTTCATGAATCAAGTGCCCTCTTACCACAAAAGAGACTTATTTCATAATCAGTACAATTCACGCACACTGAGGATTTCAAAAGAAATAACATTCGCTCACCCTCAGAAAGAACATTCTTGTGCCACAGAAAACGCACCATAAGCTTGCTCGTAGTGTACTACTCTACTAATCGAGCTAGTTTAGTCTAGGATCAATTAGGACTCGATTTGGATGTAATGTAGGTTGTAGGTCGGGTAGGATACATTTAGATATAATAGTGACTACACCTCCCTAAGCACTTTAACACATATATTTTAATGTTCAAGCCCATACTTATATCAAACCACAACTCCACTTTCACATCCATATGTAGTATCCCATACTTACTTAAGCACAATTATATCAAAATCCACCACCATAAAAGACTATTCTTCACACAATACAACTCTTTTTTTTTCAATTCAGGTGGCTTTTAGTATTACTTTTCAATACAATGCACCTTTCTCTTTATTTCATCAGTTTCACTCAAAATCCAAACCGACCACCCCACACTTTAACTTTTACATACGTCATCACAATTCAAGTGCTCATGAGAGATGACAATGTTAAAATAGATGGATAATTCAAAAATTGGGTACGTCTTGTAATGTGGCTGCCAAATAAACAGGATTACATGCTTAAAGGGGTTAACTATGGTATATAGCAATTAGGTGGGTGGATTATGTATATATATGGTTCAACAAAGAAATGTATATATCACTTCCTAGACCAAATAAGACTATCATTTCCCTTTGCAAACACACGGGGCAAGTTCAAGGCGTTAAATATCAGCACAGAACACAACAAACCTCACACACACATGGCACATGACTCAATCCAGATTAGATCATCAGACACTCAGCTCATGGTACTTAAGCCACATTAAGAACACACATTTTAAGGCCTTCTCACAAGAGTCAACCAATGAGCCTAAGTGTCACACTAAAGTAGTCTATATTCAAGGCATCATGGAGTTAAGGGATCCTATTTCAACTCTGCCCCTCGCCCATAAGCTCCTAACTACGAAATAAAAAACTAACTATACCCAGTTCAAATAAAAATCCTTGGAAAAGAACCGTGGTTTAAAGAAAAATCAAAGGGGAGTTGATACACTACCACAAAAGAAAAATCTTTTTGGTTTTTTTATCTTTCCAACTTTAGTCCCTCAAGAAACCTGTCGAGTGGTATCTATCGTCGGGCCAAGTCAAAGTTAATTTATTAAAAGAGACTACAAAACAAACTATATACATATACAACAACATCCCCCACCCCACACTTAAAAAATTGGCATGTCCCCATGTCAAATAAATTAAAGCAAGGTAAGGAAAGAGGGACTTCCCTGGTGACTCAGTCCTGGTTGGAGACAGTGCCAGGGTCGAGGTGACAAGCTCTTCCTAGCGCCCGCAGCCAGCCCATGATATTCTTTTTTGACTTTGCACTTTGAGTAGCCAGAGCATCAACTCTACTACCCATGTTTTTGATCGAAGTGCGCAGCCCTGCCATTTCTTGCGTCAGAGCTGACAGGCGAGTACTCCGACGGGCCTGAGGTGGACTTGCTTCATCTGAGACCTACACCTATGGAGGTGAGGCATGCATAGACTCCTCCTGACTGTCATCATCATCCTCAGACTCATTCGAGGTGTCATTGTGATCAGCTCCAAGTGCCACCGGGTCCTTCCCGATGGTTACTTTACTTTCCCGGAATATGGCCTCCTTTGGAACCTTCCCATCTGTATGGGGGTTCTCGGGAACCCTCGCCACTCTGCACAATCTGGTGACAAGATATGAAAAGTAAAATCCATATCTCTTATCGGGTGAGAGGACGAACATCTCCGCCCGGATAAGCTGAGCCACATCAAAATCTCGGCTATTCACAAAGCACCAAATCACTTCTGCTCGAGGTCCATTTACATCCGTGGTATTGTGAGATGAAAGCAAACTATTGTTGATTATGTAAATCCAACACTTAGCCTCAAAAGTGAGGGATGATGAATTAAATACGCTCCCAGGCGTAACCCATACTACCTCCTTGCCCGGCACACAAATGGTTTGGAAGAATAAATTCCAAGTGACGGGATTTTATTGTATGTCTCATAAAAATCCTCAACCCCATTGAAAATCGGCAATTGATACACTCGTCTGATGGCATCGAGTGAAGCATCCACCCTTGTTTGTCGCACTATGCAGACCCGATTCTCATGTTCCGGGCAATTGGCATAAAATTTCCGCTCAAGCATCATGTTGCCTTCCTCCGTCTCTTCAAAGAATATGTCGAGTCGGCGCCTCATTAATTCCTGATACATGTTTGGGCATTCAACCTGGAGGGCTACCCTGTCAATGGCTCTCTCGGGCACATGGTTTTTGGTCGCCTTCTCACTAAACCGGTCTTGAGCCGCTCTTGAAACAAATTTGCGATTGTCAAATTGGCTTGTGCTAGCCAGTTCCCTAGGTCTAGATGAACCTCCCGAGGATCCTGTAGCACGTCTCTTCCAGGAGGATGCATGATACCTGAAAAAACAAGTGCCACTATTAGTAGGGGCGAATTATGTGAACCTAGGGCGGTTACTCAGACTTCACCCGCACCATGGTCACAATTTGCATTTATAGCTCATTGAGGCAATTTAACAAACACCTAGTGTGCGTATGTCTACAAAGTAGCAGAAATAACCCCATGGAGTTACCAAGCCTCCCATATCAAATCTAATGGCCTCACACACCCATCTACACCACAATTCACATCCAATACAAGAAAGTCATAATTTTTACTACCCATTATATACGCTAGCAAATAAAAAGAACAAAAATTAAAGAGAAAATCATTACAAAAATCTGAAAATAAAACTACAAAATAAAAAAACTAAGGAAAAGAAAAATCATGTACTTACTTGAGATTCTTGAGAATGACGGAGTTTGGATCGTTGTTAATGGAGAGAGAAAAACGGCGGGAGTTTTAGTGTAGAAGGGAGAAGATGGGGGAAGGGGGAGTCGGTGGGTTTTTGTTGTTGAGGGGGAGAGGGAGAGTTTGAGTAGAAGAGGAGAAGAAGAATGGGGAAAGTGGGGAAGGAATTTAGGAGGGGTAGGAGTGTTGGGGGGGGGGATTTAGGTTTTAGGGGAAATTAGAAAAGAAAAAAATAAAAATAAAAAAGTAAAAGTAAAAACTTACCTGACGTCCGCCCCTATCTGCGCTAGCTCCAAGGTCGTGTCCGCAGTGGCAGACGCTGGACAGAACACCTCTTAAAGTGCGCTCTCAGGTCCGCGGTCGCGGACCAGAGGCAGAAATCTTACCAAAGTCCGCGTTCATATCGGGGGTCCAGTCCGCGGCCGCGGATCCAAAACAGTGATACTCCCAAACTCCGCGTTCAGTTCCGCGGTCCAGTGCGCGGTCGTGGATCACCGTTCCGAACAAATTTTCTCTTTTCTTCAATTTTACCTCTTCTGGGTTTAATTTTTGACCCCGACTCCTTCCGATATGCACAAATCTTGCCCTGCACACTAGTAGTTTGGTTAGTAACGTTCAACATCAAATACAACAACGAAAGAAAAACAAAAAAATAAAATCATGAGTTGCCTCACAAGAAGCGCCTGAGTTAACGTCGTGGCACGACGTTTACAACAAATCAATGGGTTGCCTCCCCTGCAGCGACTGATTTAACATCACGGCCAACGCAGATAAGCGCATTTAAGGTTTGCTTGACCTCTGAGGCTCAGTCAAATTGTTCACTGACACTTCCTTTGCTTCATCCATGCCCACATAATGTTTCAATATGTGCACATTAACTCTAAACATGCGAGAGTCATTCTCTATGGCAATCTCTACAGCATCTGTGGGGTGTACTTCAACCACACGAAATGGCCCTGACCATCGTGACTTTAGTTTACCCGGAAATAGCCTTAGTCTTGAGTTGTAAAGCAATACCGTATCTCCGGGTTTAAAATTCCGCTAAATAATGTTCTTATCATGTAACATCTTCATTCTCTCTTTGTACAATCTTGTGCTTTCAAAATCAAGATAGCGGAACTCATCAAGTTCATGCAACTCCGTGACTCTACTTGTTACCGCAACATCCATGTCGAGATTCAACTGTTTTAGCGCCCCCAAGATCTATGCTCCAACTCCACCGACAAGTGTCACGCTTTCCCAAACACCAACTTGTATCGCGACATGCCAATTGGTGTTTTGAAAGCGGTTATATAAGCCCAGAGTGCATCATCTAACTTTACCCAGTCCATTCTTGGGGAATTCACGGTCTTAGTTAACACACTCTTTATTTCTCTGTTTGACACTTCCACTTGCCCACTTTTCTGCGGATGATATGGAGTGGCCACCTTATGGCGTACATCATATTTCTCTAGCAACATCTTGAAGGCTTGATTACAGAAATGAGTGCCTCCGTCACTGATTATGGCCCTTGGGGTGCAAACCGGGTGAATATGTTCTTTTTCAAAAACCCAATCACCACCTTTGCATCATTGGTGGGGAGCGCGCATCTTCCACCCATTTGGACACGTAGTCTACAGTGACAAGTATGTACTTGTTGCCATATGAACTGACGAAGGGCCCCATGAAGTCGATTACCCATACATTGAACACTTCGACCTCCTGAATTGGGTTCATGGGCATCTAATGGTGACGTGAAATATTCCTGGTTCGCTGGCATTCATCACAACCCTTTACCCATAAATATGCATCTTTGAACACTGTTGGCTAGTAGAAGACTGCTTCCAGAACTTTTGTGGTTGTCCTGACTCCTCCAAAATGTCCATCATATGCTAATACGTGACATTCCTACAAAACAGAAGACTGGTCTATCTCGGGGATACATCTCCGGATCATGTTGTCAACACAAATCCTAAACAGATAAGATTCATCCCAATAACACATGCGACAATCATGGAAAAACTTTTTCTTTTGCACAGAGGAAAGGTCATAAGGAATTATACTGCTCGCCAGGTAGTTTGCAATGTCTGCATACCATGGCACTTCCTCAAGACTTGTGGCTAGTAGTTGCTCATATGGAAAGGTTTCCAGAATCTCTTCTACCTCAACCGCTTTTTCATCTCCTTCCAGTATCGATAAATGATCAACTACTTGGTTTTCCATTCCCTTTCGGTCACGAATTTCCAAGTCAAACTCTTGTAGCAGTAGCACCCAACGAATCAAGTGCGGTTTTGAATCTTTCTTCTCGATTAGGTACCTAAGATCAACATGATCAGTATAGAAAATTACCTTCGAGCCTATCAGGTACGATCTGAACTTGTCAAACGCGAACACGTCTGCCAGCATCTCCTTCTCAGTCACAGTGTAGTTCAGCTGGGCTCCACTCAATGTTCTACTTGTGTAGTTATTGGATGCATGGTTTTATCTTTCTGCTGCCCAAGCACTGCTCCCACAACATAGTCACTTGCATCAAACATTACCTCAAAGGTTTGCTCCCAGTCGGGGCAACAATGATAAGTGTTGTCACCTCAATGCCCTTACTCGACACCAAGTGTCCCAAGACTATACCTTCATGTACCATGAAATGGCACTTCTCCTAGTTTAGCACCAGATTAGTCTCTATACACCTCTTCAATACTCTTCTCAAGTTCTTAAGGCAATCATCGAATGAATTCCCCACCACTGAGAAATCATCCATGAACACCTCTATTATTTCCTCTACCATGTCCGTGAAGATGGCCATCATGCACCTTTGGAATATGGCAGGTGTGTTGCATAGGCCAAACGGAATTCTCCGAAAAGCATAAATTCCATAAGGGTAGGTGAACGAGGTCTTTTCTCTATCCTCTGGTGAAATAGAGATCTGATTGTACCCTGAGTATCCACCCAGAAAACAAAAATGGGACCTCCCTGCCAGTCTATCTAACATCTGATCAATGAATGGAAGTGGGAAGTGGTCTTTCCGGGTAGCCAAGTTCAATTTCCTATAATCCATATAGATTCGCCAATCTGTGATGGTTCGTGTAGAGATCAATTCATTCTTCTCATTTTTCACCACCGTCATTCCACCCTTCTTTGGCACACGCTGAACTGGGCTAACCCAGTTGCTGTCAGAGATGGGGAATATGATTCCCACATCTAACCACTTAATAACTTCCTTCTTCACCACTTCCTTCATGTTGGGGTTCATCCTTCTTTAGTGTTCTATGGAAGGTTTGTGCCCATCTTCCAGTAGAATCTTATGCATACAGAAGGCCGAGCTGATCCCCTTGATGTCTGCAATGGTCTACCCAATTGCAGTCTTGCACTCCGTCAGTACCTACAAAAGTTTTTCATTATCCACATCTAATTAACTACATGAGATAATAACAGGTAACGTTGAGTTAGGTCCTAAGAATGCATACCTGAGATAGGCGGGCAGTGGCTTCAGCTCCAACTTTGGGGGTTCTTCTATGGATGGCTTAGCCGGAGGAGTTTTCCTTTCCTCTAAGTGCAAGGGCTCAAATTCGAGCTCCCTCTTCCAAACACCTTTGCCTTCAAGAGCAAGTACCCACTCTTCCAATTCTTCTCCATTAGCTTTATCTAGGTTCATGAGACAAGATGCTAGAGGATCCTGAATGTTCAATGTCTCATCTTCCTCCTCCAAAATTACATCCACGACATCTATTAGAGAGAAATTGGTGAATTCACTTGGTTGCCTCATAGATTTTTGCACGTTGAATGTTATCTCCTCATCGTATAATCTCATTTTGAGCTCTCCAGTTTTACAGTCAAGGATGACAAAATCTACTGGGAACACAAACTTCCCAACCTGCACCAACACATCATCTAGAATACCAGAGGGACTCTTTATTGTCCTGTCATCAAGCTGTAATAACATGGACGTGGGTCTAGCTTTTCATCCCGATCCTTTTATAGATAGCTAGGGGCATAAGATTTATGCTTGCCCACAAATCACACAGTGCCTTAGTAAATGCAAAGTTACCTATAGTGCAAGGAATTGTGAAACTCCCTGGGCCAGACAGCTTCTTAGTAATGGGTCTCGTCACAACAACACTGCAAGTCTGAGTTAGTGTAACTGTGGCCAAGTTTTGGAAGTCGAACTTGCGGGACATCATGTCCTTCATCATTTTCGCATAAATAGGCATCTCCTTTAAAGCATCAATAAATGGAATGTTTACCAGAATTTGCTTCAACATCTCCAAGAATTTCTTGTATTGCTCATCTTTCTGATACTTGGACAGTCTCTGTGGAAATGGTGCTGGAGCTCGTTTCTTCCCTATGATCTGAATTTTTTCTTGTTCAGGCACTGCCTCCACTATCGGTTCATGTGCTCCCTCAGTCTCTTTCACAACCTCTTTTTCTTTGTTGGCATCTTCTTGATCTTGCTATAATGTCACCTCAGTCAACCCTGCTGAATCATCTACCTCAATGGGCACAGGCATAGGTGTCTCGATAGGTCTGCTTTTGCGAGAAATCTCTTGATCCAAGTCCAACTCTCTACCATTTTGTAGACTCACTACCATTAGCAGTTTCAGGCCCTTCTCCTTTGGATTAATCTGTGTGTCTGCAGGTAATTTCCCTTGAGGACGATTATTCAGAGCCATCAAAATCTGACCCAATTGGATCTCAGTATTCTTTATAGCTTACTTGTGTGGGTCTAATCTCTCAGTTACTTTCCCAGTGGACCCAATCAATTGTTGCATCATTCCCTCGAGTCTAGCAAACCCATCTTCGTGTATCCCAGTGTGTTGTTGTTGAGGTGGATGATAAGCCTGCTGCTGATTCTGATGGTTGTAGTATTGTTGCCTTTGGTAAGGCGCCACTTGACCTTGAGGTTGCATGGCCCCAAGATTGTTGCTATTGTTGTGCTGCTGCGAGGCTTGCCTGTATTGTTGATTCTGCTGACCCCAATTCTGACCACCTGGTCTCTATCTCCCATAGTTGGACACATAATTCATATTTTCCTGATATTGTTGGTGATCACCATCCGCACTCCATGAGCAACCATATGGCTAATTAACGCAAGATATACATAAACCCCCATTAGTTGCATCAACAATGTGTACCTGTTGCTTCTGGCCTGATTCATCAACCTTTTTTGTGAAGATGCTCATTTGTGTCATTAGAGTGGCCATATTTTTATCTAGGGGTTAGGAGGGTCTAAGGCCACTGAGTGAACCATAGGAGTTATTGTAGTGTTCCTGGTCGTCCATCCCAAGTTTTGTGCCATCTTGTCAAGTAAGATTTTTCTCTCCCTGAATATTTTACTCAAGAACTCTCCACCTGCTAAAGCATCAACATTAGCTTTCAAGTTATCTGCCAGACCCATGTAGAACCTCTGCCCCAACATCTGCTGCGGAATCCCATGGTGTGGACATAAAACCAACAGCCATTTGAACCTTTCCCAAGTCTCTTGCAATATTTCTGTTGGTTTCTGTCTGAACCTCAAGATCTCATCAATTTGCTGAACAGTCTTGTTGGGTGGGTGAAATTTGTTCACAAACTTCTTGACTAATTCCTCCCAAGTAGTGATGGAATTTATGGCGAGTGAATTAAGCCAAGTCTGAGCTGCTCCCATCACTGAGAATGGAAACAACAATAGCCTTATTGCTTCCGGTGTCACATTATGTTGTCTTTGTGTGGCACAGATTGACAGGAAATTCTTCAGATGATGTTGAGGATCTTCGATGTATGACCCCGAGAATAGGCCTTTTTTTGCAATAAATGAAGCATGTCGTTTGTAATCTGGAATGAATCAGCTTGTATCTGCGGGACTACAATTGTGTTTTCTAAGTTGTTCGCAGTGGGTTGTGCCCAATCGTACAATGCAGCCTCTGGCATAAGAGGCACCACCACCTGCTCATTCGGGTCATTCACGTTATCCCCAATGTTCATGTTGTTTACTTCGTCTGTCATGTCTGGTTCAAGTTGTGTTATCGAGTTCTGTTGTTGTTTGCCTTTCTTGTTTGCACGATTCAATGCCTTGAAAACTTTATCAGGATCTGATAATGCTTCGAACAATTCACCAGTTCTTGAGGAATTTCTAGGCATGCACCTGTAACACCCAAGACTACAAACGTTAGAATTTCAATGTATTTAGTTGAAACTAAAGAAAATTGACTACACTAAGAATTTTTTTGCACTTCTTTTAACTGCAATTAATAACACCGTTAATTCCCCGGCAACGGCGCCAAAATTTGGTCACACCCAACTGTGCCTTATAAAAAGACAAAGCGGTCATTGCAAATATATTCCGGTTATCAAGTCCGGAGTCGAATCCCATAGGGAATTAACCTATCAATTACAGCTATCAGGCTCACACAATTTCACGTAATCATTTTTCCAAGATATTTAGATAACAAATTGGTTGTTTACTAACTAACTATTACTTAATGAGAATGGAGTAACTAAGAACCTGTTGTAGTCAATAATTGGAATGATCTAGGGTTATGATTTCCCCTATTATCGGAGTCCTTTCCGCTATGTTTGTTATAAATTTACCTAAATCTTCTCTATCGACATAATCACTCTTACTGTCGTAACTCTCTCCCAAGTAATTACAACAATATACTAGACATATTCTCCCGAATTACGCTAGCTAACTTTAATTACAGCTCACTTAGATCGCATCCAAGGTTTCGTTCTCCCTAATCCTACCTTTAAACCCTTCGTATTGATCCCCCATATACGTCAGGAGTGATGTTGTTCAACAACGACCTAAATATGCACTCTTTCCTGAGTAAGGCACACTAAATAGGAACAGCTAATTGAGGGCCCTTCAATCAACAGCAACAAGCATATAGTTGAAAAAATAGAGATAAATCTATGGCAAATCTATATTAACATAACAAGAAATTCATTCTTCAATAGGTTCCATCAAAACCCTAGATTAGAAGTTTTTCTATTCATACTAATGCAAAATATAGTAATAATATGATTCATAATTCACAATTAGAAGTAAGAAGAAGAAGAAGAAGATAGAAACTCTAAAGAATTGCTTGATCTTCTCCCCCAAGTTCTTGCCTCCAATATTGTCTAAAATAAGCCTCCTCTGACTTCTGGGCGAGTTTGGGCTCTTATAGGTTTAGGTTGGTTGCTCAGAAAATTACACAAAAGCCCATGCGTTATATTGCGCCTGACAGCCTATCCGCAGATTCAACCACGGATCTGGTCGCAGACTTTCACCCATGCACTGCCTTCCTTCGCGATCAGCTATGCGCCCAAGTCCGCATTTTGCCTCCTTTTTTGTTTTTCTCGCTCTTTTTCATCCAGGCTATCCGTTGATTGACCTTGTATGTTTATAATTCCTTCAAAACACCCTTTATCTTCCTTCTAGCTTGAGTGGCTCCTGCAAAATATAAATTTCTCAATTAGGGTATTTTGTTATCTTTTATCATTCTAACATCAATAAAGTACAGTTAAATTAGAGTGTAAATAACATCTAAAATACACAATTATAGGCTACTATCAGTGATATATTTAATTAATATTTATTTATATAAGAGTATACACATAATGTCAATATAAAAGGTTTATAAGTTAGAATCCAAATTTGAATTGGATAACTAACATGTAAAGTCCACAAAGGGATTGTCGGCAGTTTCATCCCAATTGGAATGGGATTAATATTTTCCTTAATATGAAAAGTTCATAAATAAGAGAATCCAACATTGAGTTGGATGAATCACGTGAAGGATTCGGCAGTCACATTTTCATTAGTTACGTGATTTTCTAATTTCCCATAAAATTCCATGAAGTTTATTTTGGAATAAACTTTTACCCTAAGCAAATCATTACCTCAATCAAATAGGAATAAGGTTTATAGGTAATACTGCATAAAGGGTGATGGAGAAAATTTACCGCATGAATTCTTAAGAAGAAAAATCGGTTTTTGAAAGTAGAATACAATACAAAGCCAAGAGAGAAAATACAATTTCAAAAAAATTATTTCTTGTTCTTCTATCTTTGAGTTGAGATTTTTGAAAAAAAATTCAATACAATATTTCGTTCAATTTGTTCACGGGTTTCATTGATCAAAGAGTTGATAGCAAGGATCGGTCTCGGTGTGGATACACATAGAGTCTTCGCACTATCGAATAAATTTTGAAACGAGACTCTCTTCACCAGGTACGTCTTAGATCCGATCTATTGACATGTAAATGAATTTTAAACAAAAAAGATCTGCCTAGGATTGTTATTGTCTTCCGCTGCGTGTTACGAACACCTATATGCAATCATTCAATGGTATCAGATCCATGGTCTCTCGTGTCTAAAATTTATTTATGAAATATTTTACGATTATATTTGAAGAGTTCAAATCATAATACATGTTTTATGCAATAGTTAAATTGTTTGAATGCATATTAGATTAAGATTATTTTATTGTGAATAAATAAACATACATACAAGTTAACCTATTGAGATAGTTCGCAACTTGTATTTGAAATTTTTTTATTAGATACAACGGGAATTTATAATAGGTTATTGGATTCTACTGTTATTTTAATTGTTATTAGTTTATGAGATGTTAATTAATAATAGTTTTCTGGCATGAATTATTTTTATGTGATATATAAGATAAACATGTTAGAAGGTGTAGAATTTCATTTTTATTGTCACGTGTTTGTTCATTACGTAATTTTGAATTATTTATTACATGCGATGTAAATTAATTTAGGACTAAGCATGTAAACAACTTGAACTAAATTCACATGCTATAAAAGATTTGATCTTCATGTTATTAAAAGCTGTTTTAGTAACAATTCTCTCTTACTAAAATTTGAGTTCTTAAATAATAAATATAAGATATTTTATTATAGAGCTATCCATCAAAGTAAATAAGTTTATTTATTTCTTGTTTATTTATTTCTTATTTATAAGGAGCGACCTGACAACCAGGAGACTTATAGTTCAAGAATATGTTAAAATTATTTATTGCATTAAATGTGTGGATTGAAAGAATTATTTAATTTTATACTAGACGCTTGGATTACCCGGGGAGTATAAAATTTAATAAAATTCTTTGCTATCATAATGGTTGAACTCAACTATGCCAATAGGATCGACCTGACTACCAGGGGACTATTTGACATAGAGCTATTTAAGAAAATTATATAAGGATACAATTGGTAAGAGTACCTACCTTTAAAATATATGTGAGAAACGACTTGAATTCCAAGGGGCACATACATATTGTTAAAGGATTACTTTATTCCACTAACAGAAATAACGATTTTGTAAATTATAATGAGGATAATAGTTTAAAATAATTAGTGAAAATATCATTTAGATAAAAGTCCATGTCTTTATGATATAAGTAAATATGTTCTTATATTATTGCCTTTTTTTCTATATTTTAGATTTCTCAATATGTTTGTTATATCAATACGTGAAATACTTGACACTAACAAGTTGGTAGGACCAAACTTGATGACTGGTATAGAAATTTGAGAATTGTTCTCATGCATGAAAAGCTCATTGATGTGATCGATAAGTTTGCAAAGATAATCCCACCAGAGAATGATGTTCAAGGCACCAAGGTTTATCAGAAACACTTGGAATAATGCCTTGCTAATAAACGCATCATTCTCGCTTCTATGAGTTCTGAGACTCCAGAGGAAAAATCAGAATAAGGATCCAACTGCAATCATTATAAATCTTAAGAAGATGGTTGATACACAATTGGACATTGAAAACTCTCCAGTTGGACCCCTTGTCAATCATGTGATTGTTCTTACCGAAGAACATGAGAAGTTGGGATACAAGTTTGGTAAAGAGCTTTCTGAAGATTTTATCTTGCAGTCAGTATATGATGCTGAATGTTTTCACTATAAGAAGAAAGGGAATTGGAAGAGAAACTGCAAGGAGTATCTTGCAACTCTAAAGGACAAGAAACAAGATGAGACATTAATGAAAAATATTTTCAAGGTTTCTTTAGCTACTACTAATTCTTCACTGTGGGTATTAGATACTGGCAGTGGTTATAACATCTGCAGTATGTTGCAAAGGTTTCAAAATAAGTAGGAGACTAAAGAAAGGAGAAGTTAATCTCCAAGTTGGAAATGGTGCAAAAGTTGCAGCCATAACTGTAGGATCACTTTCTTTAGTAATGTCTTCGGGCAAAGTACTTATGCTGAATGATTGTTATTATGTTCCTAAATTTGTTTCGAACATAATTTCAGCTTCTATGTTGGACAAGCGTGGTTTTCACATTATTATAGGAAATGGTATTTGCTCCATTTATTATGGTGATAATTTATATGTGAATGGCTATCTCCAACATGATGTTTATGCCTTACCTAATGTGTATGTTAATTTGATTATGCACGTTTCAAGTCTTAAGAGAAAAAGAGATGATCATGTAAATCATACATACCTTTGGAATTGTAGGCTTGGTCATATTGGAGAGAAAATAATTAACAAGTTGTATAAGGAAGGATACCTTGATAAATATGATTTTGAATCATATCCAACTTGTGAATCTTAAAATGACCAAATCTCCTTTTATTGGAAATGGAGAAAGAGCATCTGAATTATTGGGACTAATTCATATAGATATTTGTGGGCCCACGAAAATTCAAGATAAAGGTGGATATTTTTACTTCATCACCTTCACTGATGATATGTCAAGATATGGATTTTTGTATCTTATGAAACATAAATCTGAATCTTTTGAAATGTTCAAAAGGTTCCGTAGTGAAGTTGAGAAACAGACTGGTAAAAGTATCAAAGTACTAAGGTCTGATAGAGGTGGAGAATATCTTAGTGAAAATTTTACTAGGTATCTCAAAGAGAATGGGATTCTCTCCCATTGGACACCTCCAGGAACACCACAACACAATGGTGTGTTTGAAAGGAGAAATCGAACCTTATTAGATATGGTGAGATCTATGATGGGGTTCACTGACCTCAAATAAATTTATGGGGATATACTTTGGAAGCAACAACATACTTACTTAATAAAGTTCCCACTAAGTCAGACTCTACAACACCATATGAGATATGGAAAGGATGTAATCCTAACATTAAACATATTAAAGTTTGAGGTTGTCCAGTTTATGTTAAGAGACGGCAGTTTGATAAACTTGAATCAAGATCTGATAAGTGTATGTTCATTGGGTATCCCAAAGAAACAATGTGATATTATTTCTATCACCCTTCTAACCATAAAGTGTTTTGGGCTAGAAGACTAACCTTTTTGGAAAGGGAATTTCTTTTGGAAGATAATTATAGTGGAGAAATAGAACTTGATGAATTCCAAGAAACTAATGAATCAACACAAAACCAAGATCATGAGACACAAATTAAAGAACCTTTAGTGGATGTTTTGAAGTTGACAAGGAAGTTTCCATCTTCAACGGTTGATTTTCAAGAACTAAATGTAGTTCAAGAACGGGTTAATGAACCAGTTCCAAACCAAATTAAACAACAACTAAATCCAGCACAAGGTGAACAAGTTGTACATACACCTCTTAGAAGGTCTACATGAGAACTTCATGTACCAACTAGATTAAATCTAATGGCGCAAGATGATGTATCAAATGAGGTTGATCATAATGATGATGGCCATAAGACCTATGAAGAGGTGATACAAGGTTATGACTATAAGAAATAGCAAAAAGCCATCAAATCCAAAATGGAATTCCTGAAGTATGGACTTTAGTTGAACCTTAAAAGGATATAAAACCAATAGTGGAATATTCGCTTTAACAAGACAATTGAAAGGTTCAATTTTGATAGATGCGAAAAAGAACCTTGTGTGTACAAAATAGGTTAGTGGGAGCACAATTATATTCTTAGTACTGTATGTTGATGATATATTGCTCATAGGGAATGATATACCAGCATTTCAAAGTACCAAGATTCGCCTATCTGAACAGTTCTCCATGAAAGACTTGGGAAAAGCATGTAACGACCCGACCGGTCGTTTTAATCTCTAGCTCGTCGTTCGGAAGTTTAAGGCTGCGAGCAGCTTCATTTCAGGTATTATGACTCGTAGGCGTGGTCAGAATTGAATTTCGGGAAGTTCGGAGTCGAATTGGAAAGAAAGTTCTCATTTCGGAAGCCTTAAGTTGGAAGACTTGACTAAGATTGGATGTGATATTTTAGACGTCAATACTACACAATATTATAAGTTAATTGTGCAGTACCCAATTTTCGAGTGTTGTCTAATAAGAAGAACCTGGTTCTTCTTGGTGTACTACTTACTACTATTTGCGAAACAATAAAGCAGTAAAGTAAAGACACAGACATTTTACGTGGAAAACACCTGGCTCAAAAGGTGAAAAAATCACGACCTACTCCGTAGTAGGATTTGCTCAAACACTTCACTAAAAACTCTGAGCCAAACGGACTTACAAAATAAACTCTTTTGGAATCCTAGGACTAACTCTAATCCTCTTTGTATCAACTAGCCTCTAGCTAATTTCTACTGACTTCAAGTTAACTCTAACTTGAACAACGTGTACCTATTACACTTGCTTCTATGAAAGCTGAAAAGATACAATGTTAAAACTCCTACTACAACCAACTAGACTCAATGATAAGCAAATGGACCTATTTCTTCTAGTTGAACTGTAGCCTTTGCACAATACTTTTGCTTGCAAATATCATGGGAATTTTGCTTTCAGAACTTGATTCTATTTAGTCGTTGTGTGTCGTAAATTTCAGCAGTAATACTTTGAGTATTTACAGGGTCAGTTGTTGAGCTTGTCTTCAAATTCCAGTTCAACTATACATGGGTAAACCAATTCGAACCAAACTCAACTTCCTTCCTTTATTTTTGTCCTAGCTGAATTCAACTTCTGTCATCTTTATCAGTTTGCAATATTTTCGTATTAGGAGACATCCTCATAGTTCTTTGATACTAAGCAATCACTGATATCTCCTATGCTTGTACGATTCTTGTGCCAACTGCTCCGTTCAGGTGTGTATGCTTTGATGGACCTGGTTCAACTTGTCAACATTTGTCAATCTTCAAAACCCATTCAGTGATATGGGCCAACAAATTCCCCCCTTTTGATGATGAAAAACTCTGTGCTTTTATCCTGTATACACTTCAAACACTTTGTATATTTTTAAGCATTAATCATTGAGAACCAGGTTCATTAGGTTATAAATATCACTTTTGAAAATTTTTAAACACATAGCACACCTTCCCCCTTTTGGCATCATCAAAAAGTTGCAAAATGATACTTACCAGTTTTAGTTCTTACTCATGGCCAATTTAGGCAACTGCAGGTGCAAACATGATTAAGCATCACAAGAAACTAATAATGTAAGCTAAATAAGAAATTGAGACATTTTTCAAAACAGCAAGCTTTCATTGGTTAACAGGGATGATCAGCACCAAAACAGATTAAAATCAAAACAACCAAAACATGAGAAAAACAGAATAAAAACTGAAACAAAAACTAGACATTGTCTCGAACTGGGCACTTGATAGGTTTAGAGGGTGTAGCACTGGACATTCCTAAGACTGGGAGGGTGCAGATGAGGTTGGGTTCTTGGTTTGTAGAAGGGACAGCATTTCGTGTAAAACACCTTCATTTTTCTCCTTCTCATTTGCTAACTCATCTTTGAGAGCATCACGCTTAGCTTCTACCTCAACTACGCGAGACTTCAATCGAAGGATCTCCATATCCTTTAAATCGCGCTCCTGCACTAGAGTACGGACCTTGATGTTGACCGGTTGCTTCCGAGATGAACCAGGTTCATCTTCCGGAGCATTGACAGTATAATCACAAGACAGCAGAGTGTCCTTCCCAAAGAAATCCTTAGCAGTAGCCATCTCAGCCTTCTTTGTAGGAACTCCAAAATGAGCAAGAACTGCAGTCAGAATAAAGCAATAGGGGATCACATGGGCTTTGGTGCCATTCACCACTCTGTCCAAGAGCTGGATGATAAAATCTGGCCAATTGATCTGCTTGCCTCTGTACAGACACTCCGTGAGGATTAAATCCATGTAGTTAGCAGTGTGTCTTCGTTCTTGTCTGGGCATCAGGAATTTGATCACAAATTCAAAGAACAGCTTGTGCTCAGGCTTCATCTCACTCTTTTACACAGCCCTGGGTTCAAGCTCCTTCTTATTGTCGCAGAAGAATCTGGTGATATTGAAAGCTGAAGCCATTCCATCTAAACAAGGCCATCTCTACCTCGTGTAGTCTTCATAACCCTCAGCTGGAATGTCTAGGATGACTCCCAGTTCTTGAGCATCAAGGGAGACTTCAACTCCCTTGACCAATGAGGTGAACCTTCCTCCAATGAATGTGGCATTCCCCATGAACTCCACAACTTCATTTCTGACTAGCCTGCCTTCCATGCGAAGGACCATGTCCTTCCAGCCCTGCTCTGCCAAAAAATCCAGTAAATACCTTATTCCAGGCTCCTCCAAATCCTTCAACAACTTTCCCTTCAAGATTTTTCTCTTGCCAAACATGGCAACTCTGTCAATAGACACTTCTCCAACCTCCTTCTCTTTCTCTCCACTCCATTCTGGATCATCATCCCTCTCAACAGTCTGTACTTTCTTCACTTTCTTTATCTTAGACCTTGTCCTCGAAGCAGTACTCCCAGTGGTGATGGACATAGTAGCTGACTTCTTTGAAGAAGTCTTAGTATTTTTGGGCTTGGGTGTATTGATAACCATTGGAGCAGCCTCCTCTTCTTGTTGGACCAGGTCCAACAACTCTTCATCGTCAACAATAGCTTCAAAAGGCTCCCCTACCTTTGCTTTCCCCTTCTCTGCCTTTTTTCTTTTGCTCTCTTGCAGAGCTTTTTCCAACTTCTCCTCCTCTTCTCGTACAGTATTTCTCGTAGCACGTACCCCAGGAACAGGTACACCAACAGAATCAGCAGTCTTCCTTTTCTTTGAAGGAACTGAGACTTTAGACTTTTTGGACTTTGGAGTCCTTCTCTTCTTGGGGTTGTATGAGTCCCCCAGCTTCTCCAGTCTTTCAGCCAAAGTTTCTTCCCCACAAGAAACATGTTCATCTATTTCCTTCATTAACTTCTCCAACCCAGTAGCAGCTTCCTCAACTTTAGTATTTCCCCCTAAAACCATGACATCTTCTTCAAGATTTTCAAGAATGGGGCCACAAATTGCAAGCGTGGTACCATCCTCCCCGGATCCCCTCACATCTACTTCTCTCTTGTTCTCAAGATTTTTATCTTTCCTAAATTATCTTTGCCTTCTTGCCACTTCCACATCCACCACAGACCCCACCAACACAAATCGATTTTCAGCAGAATTTAAATCAGAGGTAAGTTTAGTATTACCTTTCTCAGTACTGGATGAACCAGGTGTTTCATCTTCATTGGCTGATTTGAATGAATCATTGGATGATTCTAATTTGGAGCCTTCCTCAACATGTAACAATTCTTCCAAGAATTTTTTTCTTGAACCAGAAGCCACAGATTTGCGTGCAAGAACCTTAACACGACGGGTTTTGGGGGCTGGGGTAGGGTTTGGTGTGGGTTTAGGGAATGTAGAGTGTTCTGGGGTTGATGATTTTTCAGGAGACTCGGAACGATAAACAGAGGGAGAGTTTGAGTCAGATTCATAGCTTCCCCTATCATAATCTCTATTTGGGGATGAGTCAGAAGAAGCTGGTGGAGGAGACGACATGATTTTGATTTTGTTAGAGAGAGAAGAAAATAAAAGGCAGTAGGGATTTTGAGTTGAGTAAGTTGAACAAGGTTCAACTGTTGCTTTATGCACAATGGGTATTAATGGCCTATTTATAACTTGTGGTTGTAGAGATTACAACGGAAGTGTATTAACCCAAGTAGGATACTAATCGATTAAGGACTGTCAGCGATTGGACATTGATTAGACAGTTACTTTCCCCCTAAAACTAGGATAATTACTTGAGACGGGACTTCTTGGAACTGGTTCATTATTGAATTTGAACCATAAATGGATAGAGTCCTGCTCATGTATGAGTTTACTTGAATTAATACATGTATGGAGATGAGAACGTACCTTGTCAGTCATGTAAACCAGCATGGATGAACCAGGTTCATCCTGTTAAAAATCTTTATTTTGCCTCAATTCACAAAGATAGAGAAACATCATTAGTAACTAGGGAATCATATTAATACATGGCAGAAGAGTATGGAAATAAAGACATAGTACTGAGCAATGATTAATCTGATTAAGTACCTAATTAAAATTTTCTAGCCAAAAAAAAACTTCTTCTTCTTTTTTTAATTTTTCAGTTTTTTTTTTCATTTTTGTTTTTCAATTAGGTGATCTTAATCATCCCTAATTCAAGCATGTTTCTGTCATAATGCTCCCTACTCAATGCTTTGGTAAATATATCAGAAATTTGATGATCAGTGGCACAGAATTCGATTGAGATCATTCCCTTTTCATAGTTATCCCTCAGGAAATGGTGCCTAACATCTATGTGCTTAGTTCTCTTGTGATGAACCGGGTTCTTAGTCATACTAATTGCACTAGTGTTATCACAGTAAATAGGAATGCATCCCACATCTATACCAAAGTCCAGGAGTTGTTGCTTGATCCATAGCAACTGGGCACAACAAGAGGCTGCAGCCATATATTCAGCCTCCGCAGTAGACAAGGCTACCGAATTTTGTTTCTTGGTGGCCCAAGAGACAAGGCAGGAGCCCAAAAAGTGAGCCATGCCTGAAGTACTTTTTTGGTCAACCAAGAAACCTGCATAATCAGCATCAGCATATCCTACAAGTTCAAACTTACTACCTTTAGGATACCAAAAGCACAGTTCAGTGGTGCCCTTCATATATCTTAAAATTCTTTTTACTGCAGTGAGGTGGGACTCCTTTGGATTGGCTTGAAACCTAGCACATAGTCCCACACTGAACACAATATCAGTTCTTGTAGTAAGATAGAGTAAAGACCCAATCATCCCTCTGAATGTCTTCTGATCAACGGATGAACCAGGTTCATCCACATCTAATTTTGTAGTTGTGGCTATTGGGGTATCTATATCCTTTGAATCCTCCATTTTGAATNAATTCTCTCGTACCAAGCTCTAGGCTCTTGCTTGAGACCATAGAGAGCCTTGTCAAGTTTATATACCTGATCAGGTGACTCTTTGCTTTCAAAACCAGGAGGCTGTTTTACAAATACATCTTCCTTCAAATAGCCATTAAGAAAGGCACCCTTCATATCCATCTGATGAAGAGTGAATTCCATGTGTGCAGCAAATGCTATAAGAAGTCTGATTGCCTCCAATATTGCCACAGGAGCAAAGGTCTCATCATAGTCAATTCCCTCTTCTTGGATGTATCCTTGAACAACCAGTCTATCCTTATTTATTGTAACAGTTCCATCCTCATCGATCTTGTTCCTGAAGACCCACTTGGTGCCAATTATTTATCTGTCTAGTGGCCTGGGTACCAAGTGCCATACTTGACTCCTCTCAAATTGATTCAGCTCTTCTTGCATGGATGTTACCCAATCAGCATTTTGCAGGGCTTCAGCATCTTAAACCTGGTCCATCACCTGTTCTATCTGTCATAGGTGCTTCAATGTGGTCATTGCTCCTTGCCAGTCTAAGCTCCTCATCTTCTGGTTCCTGTCTCTCAGATAAAGTGTTAGTTTCATCAAAGACAACATGTACACTTTCTTACACACACATAGTTCTTTTATTGTATATTTTATAAGCTTTGCTATGTGTTGAATATCCCAACAACACTCCCTCATCACTTCTGGGATCAAATTTTCCTAGAGGATCTTTACCATTATTATGCACATAACACTTGCATCCAAAATTCGTAAGATGGGATATGTTGGGATTTCTCCCTTTAAGTAATTCATAGGGAGTTTTCTCTAATAGAGGTCTGGTCATGCATCTATTAATAATGTAGCATACAGTGTTAATTGCTTCTGCCCAGAAGCTGTGAGGTAGTTAGCTTGATAGAAGCATGGTTCTTGCCATGTCTTCAAGAGTTCTATTTTTCCTTTCAACAACCCCATTTTGTTGTGGGGTTCTAGGAGCAGAAAAATTATGATTAACACCATGCTCATCACAGAACTCAACAAACTTAATATTCTCAAATTCAGTATCATGGTCAGATCTTATTGATGCCAGTTGATGTCCCAATTGATTTTGAATTTCTTAACAAATGAGGTGAACATATCAAATGCTTCATCCTTATATGACAGGAATAAGGTCCAAGTGAACCTTGAAAAATCATCAACTAGCACCATCACATATCTCTTACCACCTCTACTTAAAGCTCTCATAGGACCGCATAGATCCATATGAACCAGTTCCAACGTCCTGATGGTACTGACCATTTTCTTACTTTTGAAAGAGGACCTTACCTGCTTCCCCCTGGCACATGACTCGCAAACTTTGTCTTCCTTGAACTTAATGTTAGGAAGTCCTACCACTAAGTCCTTAGAGACTAGTTTGTTAAGCTGAGTTAGACTTGCATGACCAAGTCGTTTGTGCCACAAGAGGGGATCACTGTCCAACACACTTAGACAAGTGAGTTCATTTTCAGACAGTGTGGACAAATCTATGACATAGATGTTATTCATTCTTTTTCCCTGCAAAATAATCTTGTCAGTAAGCAGGTTAATCACAAAACATTTTGTGGAAGTAAAAGCAACCAGGTTACCTCTGTCACATAGTTGTGATACACTGATCAGACTATATTTCAAGCCATCTATTAGATACACATGTTCAATAGATCGTGTATCATCCTTACCTACCTTACCAACCCCAATAATTTCACCTTTCTTTCCGTTTCCAAAGGAGACATTTCCTCTTTTGAGACTTTCAAGTGAAAGGAATTGTTCCATGTTCCCAGTCATATGCTTTGAGCAGCCACTATCCAAGTACAAAATCTGGCTGCCTCCTCTCACTTGAACCTACAAAAGGAAATCAGGGGTTAGTTTTAAGAACCCAAACTAGTTTGGGCCCTTTTCTATGAGAGAATGGATGAATCGGATTTTTTTTTGGCCCAGTTTGGTAGCCAATTTTTCTTTTTAATGAATCTCTCATTTTTCTGACTGGCCTTCTCTTTTACAGCACACTCATATTTATAGTGGCCAGTCTTCCCACAATGGGTGCAAATTTTATTTTCAGGGAGAGTGAGATACTTGATTTTGGGATCCAACTTAGGCAATTGACTACCAAAACCAATCCCTCTTCTGTTGCTACTGTGATTCTCTTGAAGCCATATCAGGGAGTCAGAGGATTTATTCCATTTACAGGTTCGATCTAATTCATGTTTGACTTTGCCAAGTTGTTCATTAAGAGTTCTTATTTGCTCATCCTTGTCATACATCTTATCTTTAAAATTTCCTATGTTTTCTTCTAACATGACATGAGAGTGATCAACTACCTTTTTACTGGATCCTAGTCTTAACTTTAAGTTTTCAGATTTTAGCTCTAGAATCTCATTTTCGAGTGGATGAAACTAGTTCATCAAGACAGTGTTTTTCTTTTCAGATTCACTGACCCTTATCTCCAGGTCCATGCATTTGCTTTTAGCATTGCACACTATTTAGATAGTTGATCCTTCTCTTTGGTTGTTTCCTCAGAATCATCTATGAAGTCAAGTAGCAACTGAGAGAGTTCTCCTTAGATAAAAACTTTATTTTAGTTTTAAGTTGTGAGATACTTACCTCTGGTTCTTCATAAGTCTCCTCATCATATTTTCCAATTGACATGAGAGCTTGATCTTCTGTCTCACCATCTTCTGATTTTTCATCTGAACTTTCCCCCCAAGCAGCAACCATAGCCTTTGTTGTGTTTGTCTTGGGTTGAACCTATTCCTTCCTCCTGTTCCTTCTCTCATATCTTTCCTTTTTTCACTCTACTTCCCACTGAGGACAGTTTTTAATGAGATGGTCAGTCTTACCACATTTGTAGCATCCCTCATTAGCTGACCTTTCTGGTGTCTTTGCCTTGTTGAAGTTTCCTCCCCTGGTGATGCCCTTCTTTCTCATGAGAAAGTTTATGAATTCTTTGGTTATCATGGCCATCTCATCCTCCTCCAGATCAGCTCCCTCAGTGATCTTCAGTGCTATACTTCTCTCCTTCTTTGGGGCATCCATCTTCATGGTTTGCCTTCTGAGTTCATAAGCAGTGAGGTTTCCAATCAACTCATCCAGTCTAAGGGTTGCCATATTTTTGGATTCCTGGATAGCAGTGATCTTGCTTTCCCAGGAGATAGGCAGAACTCTTGTCAATATCTTCTCTACCTTGTCTTCTTCAAGTATGATTATTCCAAGAGACTTGAGTTCATTTGTCAAGGTTGTGAACCTTGTGTACATTTCCTGAATTGTCTCTCCTTCTTTCATAGTGAAGTTTTCATACTGAGAGTATAGTAGTGTACCTCTAGACCTCTTCACTTGAGTTGTTCCTTCATGGGCTACTTGTAGAGTATCCCAGATTTCCTTGGCAGTGGTGCATCTTTGGATTCTACTGTATTCATCTGGCCCTAATCCACACACTAGCCACTTCTTTTCTTTGGCATTCTTCTCCCATTTCTTTAGATCTTCAGCCGTGCAATCAGCCCTGGTCTTAGGTACATCTATACCTTCAGCAGTTTTCTTCATTGTTGCAAGTGGTCCATCGGTGACTATGTCCCAGAGTTCATAGTCCTGTCCAATAAGGTGGTCCTTCATTCTATTCTTCCACCAAGAATAGTACTGGTCATTGAAGAGTGGTGGCCTTGCAGTTGATTGACCTACTCAGTTCCCAGGTGGTGCACTCATCTTGATCTTTTCCAAGGTGTTAGCCTTTTCAAGGATAACCCGCTCTGATACCAATTGATGTTTTAGACCCTTAATACTACACAATATTATAAGTCAATTGTGCAGTACCCAATTTTCGAGTGCTGTCTAATAAGAAGAACCTGGTTCTTCTTGGTGTACTACTTACTACTATTTGCGGAATAATAAAGTAGTAAAGTAAAGACACAGATATTTTACGTGGAAAACACCTGGCTCAAAAGGTGAAATAACCACGACCTACTCCTCAGTAGGATTTGCTCAAACACTTCACTAAAAACTCTGAGCCAAACGGACATACAAAATAAACTCTTTTGTAATCCTAGGACTAACTCTAATCCTTTTTATATAAACTAGCCTCTAGCTAATTTCTACAGACTTCAAGTTAACTCTAACTTGAACAACGTGTACCTATTACACTTGCTTCTATGAAAGCTGAAAAGATACAATGTTAAAACTCCTACTACAACCAACTAGACTCAATGATAAACAAATGGACCTGTTTCTTCTAGTTGAACTGTAGCCTTTGCACAATACTTCTGCTTGCAAATATCCTGGGAAGTTTGCTTTCAGAACTTGATTCAATTTAGTCTTTGTGCGTCTTTGTGTGTCGTAAATTTTAGCAGTAATACTTTGAGTATTTATAGAGTCAGTTGTTGAGCTTGTCTTCCAATTCCAGTTCAACTCTAGCTGTGTAAACCAATTCGAACCAAACTCAACTTCCTTCCTTTATTTTTGTCCTAGCTGAATTCAACTTTTGTCATCTTCATCAGTTTGCAATCTTTTCATATTAGGAGACATCCTCTTAGTTCTTTGATACTCAGCAATCACTGATATCTCCTATGCTTGTACGATTCTTGTGCCAACTTCTCCGATCAGGTGTGTATGCTTTGATGGACCTGGTTCAACTTGTCAATATTTTTCAATCTTAAAAACCCATTCAGTGACATGGGCCAACAGGATGTTTGAATAAATGACCTCAGAATTAGGATTTGAAGGTTCCAACATGTTCGTATGATGATTTCATACTTGGGCGTATGTTCGGAGCAGGTTTTGGATGACCTGGGAGCGTTTCGGCACATATTGTAGAAAGTTAGTATTTTAGAAGAAATTTCATAAGTCTGGGTTGAAGTGCATTTTAGTGTTATTGATGTCCGTTTGGGATTCTGAGTCTGGGAATAACTCTGTATGGTGACTCTGGTGTTAGGATCAAGATCAGAAGTAAATTCGGAGGTTTGTAGGTCATTTTGGAGTCATTTGGCTAATGTTAGAAATTTGAAAGTTTTTGGGGAATTGAACCGGAAGTGGAAATTTTGATATCAGGTTGGGATTCCGATTCCGAAAGTTGGATCAGGTCTGTAATGTTGAATGTAACTTGTGTGCAAAATTTGGGGTCAATCGCACGTGATTTGATAGGTTTCGGCATCGAATGTAAAAGTTGGAAATTTCAAAGTTCATAAAGATTTAATTGAGTTGCGATCCATTGTTTCGATGTTATTTGAGGTGATTTGAGGCCTCGAGTAGGTCCGCATTATGTGTTGGAACTGGTTGATGTGATTGGTCGGGGTCCCAGGGGCCCCGGGTGGATTCCAGATGGTTCTCAAATCGAATTTGGAATTGTAAGAAAGGCTAAGGCTGCTGGTGTCAAGTGAAACCGCACCTACGAGGATTTGACCGCAGGTGCGGAGCCGCAGAAGCGACTTTGATGTCACAGAAGCGGAAGAGGACTGGTTTGGCCAGGGCCACAGGTGCCAGGTTATGTCCGCACCTAAGAAGGCGCATATGCGAAAAGGAGGGTCGCAGGAGCAGGAGCTGCTGGGTTGAGTTAGAGTCGCACCTGTGATGGCTTTTCGGCAGGTGCGGAGCCACAGTAGTGGCTATTGCACCGCAGGTGCAAAAGTGCTGGAAGCCGTGCGGGTTTCTTTAAATCGGGACTTGGCTCATTTTTCTCCCATTTTTCATTTGGCTTGGACGATTTTGGAGAGCTTCAAGGGGATATTTTCATCAAGCAACTCTAGGTAAGTGGTTTCTTCCCATTTATTAGTTAAATACATAATTATATGCGGATTTGTACATGGGAATTTGTGAAAATTTGGGATTTTTGAAAAAAGACCTAGAATTTGGATTTTGGATTTTACCACGAATTTGGGCATGTAATTGGTAGAGGATTATATATTTGAGTTCGTAAAGTTATGGGTAATCTTTATCTTCAAAAAAAATGAAATCCGAGCACGTGGGCCCGAGGGTGATTTTGTCAACTTTCAGAGCGGAGTTGGGAATCTATATAAATTGAATTGTTATAAGTATTAGAGTATATTTTCATTGGTTTGCCCGTTATTTGGATAGTTTTGGGGCATTGTGCATCAATTTGAGTCATTGGAAGGGCTTGGAAGCCGGTTATGAATCTTCGGAGCGAGGTAAGTCTCCTTTCTAACCTTGTAAGGGGGAATTGTCCCCATAGGTGAAATAATCAATCATGTGCTACTATTTGTGGGGGCTACGTACGCGCGAGGTGACGAGAGTCCATGCGTAGCTACTATTATGCATATGTCCGGGTAGTCTAGGACCCAACGTATTTGTAACTTTACTGATAAATTTAAAATTGTTTAAACCTTATCGAACTTGGCAAATGCATTTCTAGCAAAGATTTATATACTATCTTCGTGACCATTAAAAGAGAATTTATCACTTCCTTGGGTAATTGTTTTCCTGATAAAGTCTGGATTTACTGTTTGAATGTGTGTATCTATGAATACCTGCTTCGCATGTATAATTCGCGAGCGGGGTAACTCTATTATTTATATGAGTACCTGCGTCACATGTATAATTCGTGAGCAGGGTAACTCTATTATTTATATTTGATTGTGTCGCACGTACGATTAGTGAGAGGGGTAATAGATGCATCTATGGTTCGAGCCGTTCGACCCTTCGGCAGTGCACATTTTATTATTGTTGGTTCGAGCCGTTCGACCCTTGGCATTTCCTGCGCATGATATTTGCTGGTTACCATCTGTGATTTGAACTGTTAAATTGCCTTAAGATATAAGTTACTAATTGAAATGACGGAAACTGGGATTTATAATTTATGGAAGAAGTTGTCCTTTTGTTGTTGTTATTTGTTATTTGACAATAACATCCATGTTTGACATCACACTTGATTATATTAATTTGACCTCTAGTAAGAGTCAAAGTCGACCTCTCGTCGCTACCTCTTTGAGGTTAGGCGGGATACTTATTGGGTACACGTTATTTTTCATACTCATTCTACACTTGCTATGCATTTTGTTGCACAGGCACATGTATGTCCAGCGACCTAGCTCGGCGTAGCGGCATGGTTGATATGGAGACTTAGGTGAGTTGCACCTCCCGAGACGACTGCATCCAGCAGAGTCTCCTTCAGAGTATTGTGTTGTATTTTCCCTACTGTCCATTTGTATTCCGGACGGTTATTGTATTTCATTTGCTTCCTAGAATTTTATCTTGCACTTGTGACATCGGATTCTGGGATGACTAGGGGATTTATTCATTATTTAAATTTGTTAAATACATTATTGTTTACTTAATGGAAGTTCGTTAATTATCATTTAATGTAGTGAAAAGAAATGAGTTCAAGAGTAATAAAATAAAGATTTAGTTAACTCATTTGTGTTGGCTTGCCCGACAGCGGAGTCCGGCGCCATCATGACCTTTATTGGATTTGGGTCTTGACAAAATGGTATCAGAGCACTAGGTTCCCTTAGGTTTCACGAGTCATGAGCATGTCTAGTAGAGTCTTGCGGATCAGTACGCAGACATCTGTAGTTATCTTCAAGAGGCTACAAGGCTGTTAGGAGTACTTCCCTTCTTGATTCCTCATTGTACGGTGTTATTCCTTTGAGGCTTATGCCTATTTTTCTTTCCTACTCAATCTTACACGACACGAAGCACTTGCTATAAATTGGGAATGTGAGGAAGCCTAATGGTACTACAGATATGGTGTGTGATGTTCCTCCATGCACGGATGGTTGGGGCTATTGTCGTTGCTTTATGGAAGAATATTATGTGGTTTCAGCTCGGTAGTTGCACTTCTGAGAGCTTTGAGGCTATGTGTAGATTGCTATGATGCTCATGATTGGTTATTGCACAGTATTGATGAGATGGTAGGATGCTTGTCCATATATCAGGGCAGTGAATGACTTGAAAGGGTCGGCTCAGGGCGTGATTCCGAGATCCAGTATTATAATTTCCGGCGGAGGAAAGACAATTGGACTATAAATGTTCAGGTTCGAATTGGTAGAGTAATGATACTTAGTGTTTTCAAGTGTGGTGGAATTTTCATCTGCGACGTGGCGTCATCGTCCTCGATTGAATGTGATAAGTTTGTCGGTGCTATGACCTTTTGCAATTAGCCTTGGGGCAGGATATGGTGAGATAGTATTAAAGGAGTGGATGTCAGAGATCGCGGTGTGCGTGGTTCAGGATTGAATAGGTATTTCTAATGTTGATGGCTCGAGAAGGGGGATCTTTGGAAAGGGTTGAGGTTGGTAGTGATCTATCGGTTCAAGTGTTGCAGACATGGGTATTGGTTTGAGGCTGCAGCTGGGCAGGAAAATATGAGAAAGGACATGTGAGAAGTGTCAGGCAATGGTTAAATTTCTAGAAGGCCAGGTGTAAGAAAAAAAGAAAAAAAATGAGTAATTGCTTAAAGGAGTGAGTTGGACCAAAGTAGGGGAGTGGCAGTGTGGCGCATGAGTTCTGTGGTAAGATAGTTGCACATCTTGAGGAGAAGTTTGGAGCGATTTGAGAATTTTAATTGACGGTGATTGGGTCCACGGGCTTGAATTGAGATATTGGCTATTTCGTCGGAAGATTGGATTCAACAGAGAGGAGTTGTTCGATATAAAGAAGGATGAAGCATAGCTGTGAATTAGAAGATATTGTCGCGCATTTAGTAGATGTCCATGAGGAGCGGACAGACTGGTAAAGTTGGTAAATGAGTATAGGATGGGGTATTGATGTCGTAGAGATTGTGCAGTACAGCGTCGTTGGAAGGTGTCAGTTGGTAATTTTCATAGTGGGTTATCTTCCGTGAGCAGGTCAGTGGCTGCGTGGTTGGCGGAGTTTTTGCGAGGGATTTTACTGACTATTCAGCAAGAGGTCGGATATAAGAATGTGGTTAATGACTCATAGCGCTAATGAAATGCTAACGGAAGGAATTCAAATTTGGCGAGTTGGTTATGCAGGATCATGTCAACAATGAAGGAAGATTCTTGGTGAGTTCTAGACTTGTGTAATAGCGGCTTCAGGCTAAGTGAGAGAGTTCCACCGCCTACGATTGGGTTGCATGGGTATCTACTGGTGAAAATTTTGGTCCTCGGCGTATTAGTGGGTTATTACAGCTAAGGGAAGAAGACATGAGTAGTAATTGAGCATAGGATTTGATAAAATATGTGCAGAGGTTGGCCTTATGGAATCAGGTTTAGGATTTGGAAAGATTCAGGATTTATGCTTAGTATAGAGGTAATTTGCAAGGGAAGTGATTCAGTCGGGTGCTTATTCAAGATGGGTGTTCAGGTACCAGTGAAGCCGTGGAGTTGATTATATTCAGGATCAAGCCAGAATGGGTGACTCTCAACAACGGTCCTAGTAAATTTGAAGGTTAGAATGTGGTGTCTAAGGATTTCAAGCCCACGGTATGGTTAAGAATCGAGCTTTTGCAGCGGAATTATGGGAAAGAGAATATGGTTGGAGATGTTATCTTCAGCGTGAAGAGTAGCATTTGGAGGAAAAAGGAGAAAATGACTCCAGGTTCATAGAAGGGTTATCGGAATGGGTATCCCGGTCGAAGATGTGAATATGTGTGCAAGGAGAGCATGAAACGGTTCATGGGCTTGGAAACAAAGTAGTCTCGTGGAATGGAATCACTCGAAGTGAGTACGAATTGAGTCTCTATGTATTGATTTCGAGTTATCATCATTCCTAAGGTGAGTGCAAATTGGAATAAGGTATAAGGTGAGTTGTGTTATATGAGCCTATGGAAGGTTTAATTGAATCTCACTGCGGTATTGTGGTGGTGTTAGCATATGGGCATTGTGAGTCATTGTTCATCTTGATCTATGGCTTGAGAAAAGTGGGGGAAGTCTGTTGTTGATAAGTTGAGTGCGAGGCTAAGTGTCGTATCAGTTTCAGTTTGAGGTATTCGGGTGAATCAGTTATGTCCTGTAGAGGTGGGGTTTGAGAATGACGCTAGTAATGGAAATTTGGAAAAGTTAGATGGTCATCCATGGGGGAACTGGCTTGATGGTGGCAATTATCAGTGCCTCCCGCGTGATTAGATTATGCATGTGATTTGTGGCGGTACGTGCAAGGCTTGACGACCGTTGTAATTGATTTTATTTGGAGGCATCCAAGTACTATGGCATGTTATGTGTAGGTGGATCTCGGAAGGGTTATGGTGGTATAGACTATTACTTAAGGATTTGCATGCTTTGTGATTATGAGAATTCACCCGTGTGTCGTTATGGTTCTCTTAAGTTGAGTTAAGTAAAAGGTTTATATGTGATAAAGTGTTCGCCCTAATAGTGGTTCAGGAGTTATGATGGAATTCTTATGCTATTTCATATTGGCATGTTAGGTGCAGTGAGTAGTATGGAATTTGAGGTAAGGGTTAAGGTTGCGGTTCGGCGTGGACCAGGATGTCACGAGCTCGGATGAGCAAGGAAAGGGATTTGGATGTTTAGGGTAAGCTGGTATTATTTTCAGCATCACCTGAGATTGGTGGTGGTGTAAGAGGCTTTGCGTTCTGGTTGCAGGTTTCTTGGTTGGCTTTACAGCATTCGTGTGACCGGTGGTGTGGATGTGCAGACTTGTTACCTTGTGTGTAAGTTTGTGGGAGCGTGACCACTGGAAGATCGTATGGGTGTGACATGTATTCACTTAATTGATTGAAGATTCAGACCAAGTATAAAGAAATATAATATTGTTTATTTGAGAGTTTATGTCGAGACGGCGCTCGGTTCATTTGGTTGCAGATGTAGGAGTTTTTCTCCGGCTATGATGGTTGTTCTTGCGTTTTATGAGAAAAAGTGGGTTATTATGGACCCAGGTAAGGCTATTAGCCTAGTTCGGTGCGAGCGAAATCGGCTTGAAGGTTGTGAATGGATTTAAATATGATTATGGGCTCCATGTGAGTCAGAGGTGTTCATTTCAGTATGGCGATTCTCTCGGAGGGATATTAGAACATCAGATGGTGTACCATCTTCGTTCATTTTAGGTAATATTCCATTGTGCCGTGTGAATTGTGAAGACAGCTTGATAATTTCTTATCTGTTGAGATTCCGCGTAGTGATGATGATGTGTGATCAGGATAGCTCTTGAGATTTAGAGTATATATATCGCACCCCAGTTGTGCTTGGGTTTTGTAGCGTATGGATCCATCAGTCTCCCCAGGATGGTATTATGAACTTAGCGTGCTTGTGACCGATATTTGATATTTTGTGGTAATGAGCAATTTAGCTCGGTGTGTATCTCTTTATGTAAATTTTATGTGTGGATCGGGTGGCACTCCGCCACGGGTATGTTATTTGGATCGGGTTGCACGCCGCAATAGTGTGATGTTGAGTAAGATTCCCCATATTTATTTTCTTGGGTTTTTCTTCCTATTTTCTTAGGAAGGTCCATATTAGTTGCGTGAGTTGAGTAGTCCCTTCCTGAGTCATTTCTTTATGTATCATGTTCGAGTTATGGCCTATTGACGCATTGTGGCATCATGTGAGATTGTTGGTCATGTCTGGGGTGACTTGTTGCCTGAGCGGTTCAGACTGAGTGAGATGAGATTTTTGGATAAGAGATCAATGCGATAAGGTTATGTGAAGTATATATTAAAGAACAAATACCATTATTCGGTTCATAAGGAGGTGATGATTCTAGTCAAGAGGAGAGATTCAATGATTTATTAACTCAGCAGTTAGTTATGAAGTTCTACACATCTCCTCCATTGTGGTGGTATCGTAAGCGTTATCGCATGACCTATATGTATGTCATGAGGTGCATTGGGAGCATCAAATTCGTGGAATTTTGGTTATTAAGATCAGGGAATGTCATTATGGTTAGATGAGGAATTATATGATGTATGGTGCTAATTCAGCAAAGGCAAGCCATCATGTTCCGGTACTTCGTGTTGTGGTTAATTCGGTGTTCATATGTTGGAAAGAGGCCTGACAGAGAATTTCGGGTGTTGGAACTGGGTTCTGAGCTTATTGTATGTATAATAGAGGATATCTTCAGATTCGATCGAGGTAATGTGCTCAACTGAGTGGTGGAAGCACAGGTAGGTGCACGAAGTATTAAACAGTGATTTCAAACAAAATCCAGAGCAGTTCTTAGCACGTTCGAGGACGAACGTATGTTTAAGTGGGAGAGAATGTAATGACCCGACCGGTCATTTTGAGCTTTAGCTCGTCGTTCGGCAGTTTAAGGCTGCGAGCAGCTTTATTTCAGGTATTATGACTCGTAGGCGTGGTCGGAATTGAATTTTAGGAAGTTCGGAGTCGAATTGGAAAGAAAGTTCTCATTTCGGAAGCCTTAAGTTGGAAGAATTGACTAAGATTGGATGTTTGATTAAACGACCTAAGAATCAGGATTTGAAGGTTCCAGCAAGTTCGTATGATGATTTCAGACTTGGGCGTATGTTCGGAGCGGGTTTTGGATGACCCGGGAGCGTTTCGGCGCATATTGTAGAAAGTTAGTATTTTAGAAGAAATTTCATAAGTCTTGGTTGAAGTGCATTTCAGTGTTATTGATGTCCATTTGGGATTCTGAGTCTGGGAATAGCTCCGTATGGTGATTCTGGTGTTAGGAGCGCGATCGGAAGTGAATTCGGAGGTCCGTAGTTCATTTTGGAGTCATTTGGCTAAAGTTAGAAATTTGAAGGTTTTTGAGGAACTGAACCGGAAGTGGAAATTTTGATATCGGGGTCAGATTCCGATTCCGAAAGTTGGAACAGGTCTGTAATGTTGAATGTGACTTGTGTGCAAAATTTGGGGTCAATCGGACGTGATTTGATATGTTTCGGCATCGAATGTAGAAGTTGGAAATTTCAAAGTTCATAAAGATTTATTTGAGTTGCGATCCATTGTTTCGATGTTATTTGAGGTGATTTGAGGCCTCGATCAGGTCTGCATTATGTTTTAGAACTGGTTGGTGTGATTGGACGGGGTTCCGAGAGCCCCGGGTGGATTCCGAATGGTTATCGGATCGAATTTGGAATTATGAGAAAGGCTAAGGCTGCTGGTGTCTGGTGTAACCGCAACTGCGAGGATTTGGCCGCAGGTGAGGAGCCGCGGAAGCGGCTTTGGTGTCGCATAAGCGGAAGAGGACTGGTTTGCCACGGCCTCAGGTGCGAGGTTATGTCCGCACCTGCGAAGGCGCTTATGCGGAAAGGAGGGTCGCAGGAGCGGGAGCTACTGGGTTGAGTTAGAGCCGCAGCTGCGATGGTTTTTCCACAGGTGCGGAGCCGCAGGAGCGGCTATTGCACCGCAGTTACGAAAGTGCTGGAGGTAGTGGGGGTTTCTTTAAATCGGGACTTGGCTCATTTCTCCCATTTTTTATTTGGCTTGGACGATTTTGGATAGCTTCAAGGGGAGATTTCATCAAGCAACTCTAGGTAAGTGGTTTCTTCCCATTTATTAGTTAAATACATGATTATATGCGGATTTGGACATGGGAATTTGTGGAAATTTGGGTTTTTTGAAGAAAGACCTAGAATTTGTATTTTTGGATTTTACCACGAATTTGGGCATGAAATTGATAGAGGATTATATATTTGAGTTCGTAAAGTTATGGGTAATCTTTATCTTCAAAAAAAAAATTGAAATCCGGGCAAGTGGGTCCGAGGGTAATTTTGTCAACTTTTCGAGCGGAGTTGGGAATCTATATAAATTGAATTGTTATAAGTATTAGAGTATATTTTCAATGGTTTTCCCGTTATTTGGATAGTTTTGGGCCGTTGTGCATCAACTTGAGTCATCGGAAGGGCTTGGAAGCCGGTTATGAATCTTCGGAGCGAGGTAAGTCTCCTTTCTAACCTTGTAAGGGGGAATTGTCCCCATAGGTGAAATAATCAATCATGTGCTACTATTTGTGGGGGATACGTACGCACGAGGTGACGAGAGTCCACGCGTAGCTACTATTATGCATATGTCTGGGTAGTCTAGGACCTAAAAGCATATTTTATTTGCCGTACTTGTAACTTTACTGATAAATTTTAAAATGTTTAAACCTTATCGAACTTGGCAAATAAATTTCTAGAAAAGATTTAAATACTATCTTTGTGACCATTAAAAGAGAATTTATCACTTCCTTGGGTAATTATTTTCCTGATAAAGTCTGGATTTACTGTTTGAATGTGTGTATCTATGAGTACCTGCGCATGTATAATTTGCGAGCGGGGTAACTCTATTATTTATATGGGTACCTGCGTCACATGTATAATTCGCGAGCATGGTAACTCTATTATTTATATTTGATTGCGTCGCACGTACGATTAGTGAGTGGGGTAATAGATGCATCTATGGTTCGAGCCGTTCGACCCTTCGGCAATGCACATTTTATTATTGTTGGTTTGAGTCGTTCGACCCTCGGCATTTCCTGCGCATGATATTTGCTGGTTACCATCTGTGATTTGAACTGTTAAATTGCCTTAAGATATAAGTTACTAATTGAAATAACGGAAACTGGGATTTATAATTTATGGAAGAAGTTGTCCTTTTGTTGTTGTTATTTGTTATTTGATAATAACATACATGTTTGACATCAAACTTGATTATATTAATTTGACCTCTAGTAAGGGTCAAAGTCGACCTCTCGTTGCTACCTCTTCGAGGTTAGGAGGGATACTTACTGGGTACACGTTATTTTTCGTACTCATACTACACTTGCTGTGCATTTTGTTGCACAGGCACATGTATGTACAGCGGCCTAGCTCGGCGCAGCGGCATGGTTGATATGGAGACTTAGGTGAGTTGCACCTCCCGAGATGACCGCAGCCAGCAGAGTCTCCTTCAGAGGGTTGTGTTGCATTTTCCCTACTGTCCATTTGTATTCCGAACGGTTATCCTATTTCATTTGCTTCCTAGAATTTGCTCTTGCACTTGTGACACCGGATTCTGGGATGACTAGGGGATTTATTCATTATTTAAATTTGTTAAATACATTATTGTTTACTTAATGGAAGTTCGTTAATTATCATTTAATGTAGTGAAAAGGAATGAGTTCAAGAGTAATAAAATAGAGATTTAGTTAACTCATTTGTGTTGGCTTGCCCGACAACAGAGTCTGGCACCATCACGACCTTTATTGGATTTGGGTCGTGACAAAGCAGCTTATACATTGAGAATAAAGATCTATAGAGATAGATCGAGAAAGCTACTTGGGCTTTCCTAGTCTTTGTACATTGATACCATCTTAAAGAGGTATAACATGGATAATTCTAAAAGAGGTTATCTACCGAAATGCACTAGAATTACTCTCAGTAGGGAGGAATGTCCTAAAACACCTTAAGAGAGAGAACGCATGAGTAGGATCCCATACACTAATACAGTGGGAGCTATCATGTATACCATGAAATGTACTCGTCTTGATGTGGCTTATGCACTTGGAGTGACTAGGCGATATCAGGAAAATCCTGGTGAGGAACATTGGAAGGTGGTGAAGACCATTCTTAAGTACTTAAGAAGGACTAAAGACAAATTCCTCATCTATGGAGATTCTGAGTTGAAACTTGAAGGTTATACTAATGCAAGTTTCTCTTCAGATAGAGATGATAGAAAATCTATTTCTGGTTATTTATTCACCTTAAATGGTGGTGCGGTGAGTTGGAAAAGTTCCAAACAAGCTATAGTAGTTGATTCAGTGACTGAAGTAGAATATATAGCAGCTAGTGAAGCCGCTAAGGAAGCTGTATGGATGAAAAAGTTCTTAACTGAACTTGGTGTGGTTCCTTCAAGAAGATGCAGTTCATTGCTCAAGAAAAAGAACCAAGATCATACCAAAAATCCAAACATGTTCTGCGAAGGCATCACTTGACAAGAGAAATCATTGGCGTGAAGACGTCTAGATTCAAAAGGTTGATGAAATGGAAAATGCTCCATACTCATTCACTAAAGCTCTTGGTGCAAAGGAGTTTGACAAGTACAAATGAAAATTGGGAATGAAGTACAAGAGCGATTGGCTCTAGTGCAAGTGGGAGATTGTTAGGGATATAGTAGATATGCTCTAGATCCAATCTCACATTTGATGATTTGAACATATTTTTGTGAATATTATTTGATATAAAATATATGGCATTTGATATTCTTTTATCATAGTTATTATTCATTGTTTGATTAACTTCATAAGGTACTTGATTAAATTTTGAGACTTGACATTGTGATGGAGATCATGATAATGAGAGTAAAGTTTCTTATAATTTAATCTGAATTTGTTCTTGATCATAGGATTATTAATTGGACATTAATAATCCGGTTAGATCAATATTTATGTGATCGTCTTTATTGGATAAAGATTAGTTGATCTCATTAACTAAATCACATAGATAGATGACGCATATAGAGATATGATCATTGAACCGATTTATTGAATAATTCCTAATAGTTAGAATTACCATAAACTGTCAATAGGATATTTTCTTGAAGAATATGATATAAGAGTTTCCTTTGACTTGAGATCTTCATAGTAATTGACAAGTTATTTATTGTGCTTTGATACTAGACACTTATGGCCCTAGGGCGATAATTGAAAGGATATTGGGTATGACTAAATACTTGTAGAATTAGTGATTGATCAAGATGGAATCTATCAACTCTTGGTAATGAGTTTAAGCTCCATGTTGTCATGAACTATAAACTACTAAATAAGACCTTGGCCACGGCAATTAAATGAAAGAAGAAAAGAATTTCTTAGGTCATTCAATGGTCGATTATATTTGACATGAACACATAGTTGGTCGCCTATTAGGATTTGACAGTTGAACCATATCCTAGGGTGACCCAGAGTTATAAGGACAAAAGAAATTACTACATTATTCTTCTACTGGTTCTTGAGAGTAAATTGTATATTTCATTCTATCTGATCATTAAGGAGTGTTGCTAGACGTCACCCTTGATTAGTATATTGATCTGATTAATTTACTATTGGTTTTGTATTGAACCTATGGGGTCGCACACTAACGAGTGTTCTGATCTTTACTAAATGATTAATTACTTTATCATTTGATAATTGAATTAAAAAATTTAATTAGTCAAACAAATTTAGTTATTAGTCTGAATGAAATAGTGTGATATATTTAATTAATATTTATTTATATAAGAGTATATGTATAATATTAATATAAAAGGTTTATAAGTTAGACTCCAAATTTGAATTGGATAACAAACATGTAAAGTCCACAAAGGGATTGTCGGCAGTTTCATGCCAATTGGAATGGGATTAATATTTTCCTTAGTATGAAAAATTCATAAATAATAGAATCCAATTTTGAGTTGGATGAATCACGTGAAGGACTTGGCAGTCACATTTTCATTAGTTACGTGATTTTCTAATTTCCCATAAAATTTCATGAAGTTTATTTTGGATTAAACTTTTACCCTAAGCAAATTATTACCTCAATCAAATAGGAATAAGGTTTATAGGTAATCTGTATAAAGGGTGATGGAGAAAATTTACCGCATGAATTCTTAAGAAGAAAAATCGCTTTTTGAAAGTAGAATACAATACAAAGTCAAGAGAGAAAATACAATTACAAGAAAAGTGTTTCTTGTTCTTCTATCTTTGAGTAGAGATTTTTGAAAAAAAATTCAATATAATATTTCATTCAATTTGTTCACTGGTTTCATTGATCAAAGAGTTGATAGCAAGGATCGGTCTCAGTGTGGATACACATAGAGTCTTCGCACTATCGAAGAAATTTTGAAACGAGACTCTCTTCACCAGGTATGTCTTAGATTCGATCTATTGACATATAAATAGATTTTAAACACAAAAAATCTACCTAAAAATATTATTGTCTTCTATTGCGTGTTACGAACACCTATATGCAATCCTTCGTAAAGAACTATTCAAAATTAAGTGGAGAATAACTGGATTTCCTCCGAGCTTCTTTCCTTTGCCTAACACCAAATTGAGCACGAGCATCATAGGCATAAATAAGTGTTCATCAGAGCACCCAAATTTGTCAACTAATTTCAAGAAATCCATTAGCAACAATCACACCAAAGAACTAATTTTATCTCAATACGATACCAATACGACTCATGCTACTTCATCCCAAGTTCATACCTTTTCTATCTGGTCGCGTGATATCAACTTCATCCCAAAAGTATGCTCTTTATTTCTTACCTTAACACCAAATTCCATAAAAATTTTACCTTTTCAAACACTATCATGGAAATGGAAATACAAATCAACGTGGATCCATGAATACGAGGTTTGCTAGGAAACTTGAAATGTTAAATTTTTATCCTTAAACTAGCAGGTATGTCTGGTCGGACGGGTCGATTAGATGCGCAGATCTGGGGCATTCTGTCAAGATGGAGCTCCTTTGTATAAAATTGTTTATTTGATCTATCTAAATATGATTAATATTAATTTATTTTTTTAATTCCCCCTTCCACCATTTTTTAAAATTTTATAAAATTCAATTTGTACAATATTTTAATATATATTATTGATTTTTTAATTATATACTCATTGAAATAGTGTATATAATAGTCATTAGACCTCTCTATAATAGTATCATCATATAATAGTCATTCACTATAAAAGTCAAATTTTTCTCGAAACTAAATATTATATTATGTTATAATATGTGTCATCTATAACAACACTTCACTATAGCAGCAAAAAAATTCGGAACCCAAAAATTTTCGGGAGAAGTTTAAAAATAGCCAGATTTACAAGTGGTCATTGAAAAATAGCCACAGTTTCAAAAATAATCGAAATTTAGCCACTTTTCATGTAAAGATAAATCTGAATGAAAACACTGTTCAAAATCCGAAAAACATTCCAATATAATATACTGGAATTCCAATACTGGAACTACAGTATATTATCTGAAGTTCCAGTATATTATGCATAATATAGTGGAGTTCCAGTCATAGACAATTGCTCTAATCTCCAGTATATTATGCTGGAACTTTTCGTGTTGCAACAAAATAGTGGCTATGTTTCAATGACTTTGCAAATGTTGGCTATTTTTCAATGACAAGTCCGAAAACTAGCTAGTCCGTGCTATTTTTACAAAAATTTTTGAACAAATGAGGCTGTCAAAATTGTCCCGGTACTGTTGAATATTATTTAAAATTGTCCTCTGTTATACTATTTGGTCAATTATGTCTCTGTCGTTATACTATTGCTCGAATCTACCCCTAATTTAGACGGTTGGCCACGTGTCACTCGCAAATTCAATTGACCCTAATTTAAAATACCTGATTCATCTCTTATCTGCCACGTTACCTGACCCTAAATCCCTCCACCTCCAAAATAACCTACCAGACATAACCCCAGCCCCACTCTCCTCCCTCTTCTCTTCTCTATCACACCAAAACCGCCGGAAATGGCAGCTCACCGAAAAATTCCTTCAGGCAGCCCTAACATCCATTGTACTGACCCCCTATTTGCCTCCCTCCTCCTTTTCTTCTTCTTCTTCTTCTTCATCCTTTTCTTGTTTTGTCATCCAAACAGCAATCCCGTTCCACCAAACCAGCATACATAACCGGTGAAACTCGCCGGAAAAATCACCCAAAACCGTCTAAATCCCTCCACCTCCAAAATAACCCACCAAATATGACCCCAGTCTACATCTGCTCTCTCTCACTAATTTCCCTCTTTATTTTTTCAATTACCATGAAAACCGGCAAGATCTATTGTAGATCTTGACCAAAAAATGGCCAAAATACCACGGCCTCACCCCTCTCCTCCATTTTTTTCTAGTCATTTTCTCTTTCTTCTTTGTAATTTGTTAGATCTAAAAACTTAGGAGGTTCCCGGAACTTTTGAACTTAACTGAAAAATGGATCCTCGCCAGATTCAACTCAAAATCCTTGGATATGCTCGTTATTTTTGGATTTCCAGTGACCTTTAGATATCTGCTCATGTTAATAAAAAAATTTCCGATGACCTTTAGAAATCTACTCGTGTTAGTAGAAATCTTTTCGGACACTGTGCAAAAGTTTGCTTCAAACTTCAACTAATAAGGAAGCACAATCACGTGATGAACTTGTTCAATTGTCCTCTCAACTTAATATCATTTTCATTCATTTGTTCAAATAATAATTGCTAGGAACAGCACAAAAAATTTCTTTTAATGATTGCTTGGAACAACACCGGAAACCTACTCGTATTTGGTGGAGTTATGTTAGTCGGGGGTTTAGGGTCGGGTGACGGGGCGGATAAGAGATGAATCGAGTATTTTAAATTGGGGATGGGTCAATTGAATTCGAGAGTAACATGTGGTCAGCCGTCTAAATTAGGGATAGATTCGAACAATAGTATAATGACAGGGATATAATTGACCAAATAATATAACGGAGGACAGTTTTAAACAATATTCGATAGTACATGGACAACTTTGTGTCACAACCCAAATTCTCAACTCACGGGATCGTGATGGCGCCTAACACCACACTTGCTAGGCAAGCCATGTTAGAACTTAACTAAAAAATTTCTTTTAACAATTTGCTTAAACATGAATAAACAATTCAAAAATAAATACTGAATCTAATATTTCCCAATAAATAACTTCATGAATAATAACCGAATAAATAAACTGAACCACGAACTAAATATATACTATATAACTACCCAGGGTCTGGTGTCACAATACACGAACTACTAAAGAGTACTACAAATAAATGGGCTGAAAGAAATATGTCTCTGTTTGAATGAAATAAAACAGTATCTAAATAAATAAGGGAAGACTCCAGGAATCTGCGGACGCCAGCAGATCTACCTCGTGTCTCCGTGTAAAAAAACTCAACTATGCTCAAAGAATCAGCTTTGACTGGTACCTGGATCTGCACAAGAAGTGCAGAGTGCAGTATCGGTACAACCGACCTCATGTACTGAGTAAGTGTCGAGCCTAACCTCGGCGAGTAGTGACGAGGCTAGGACAGGATGCCACATAAAACCTGGACATGTATAAACATACTAGCAGCAATAATAGCAATTAAAGACTTAACATTATATCCAATAATGGGAAGGGATCATGCTATGGGGAATTTAACATAAGGAATGAGAAATAACAAGACACCAAAAAACAAAAATCAACAATAATTGAAAGCAACAAGAATAGAAAAGGAACTCGCACGGCACCACCCTTCGTGCTTTTACTCATCCTCCCCATATCATAAATAAGAATACACGGCATCAACCTTTGTGCTTTTACTCTCACAATGTATTTCATTCAGGCACGACATCACCCTTCGTGCTTTACACTCTTCCTCACAATAGAATATATTTGGATCATGCACGGCATCACCCTTCGTGCTTTACACTCCTCCTACCAATCACAGAATCATTAATAACATACAAAGAGGGATTTTACATGAAATCAATATTTCATCATAGTTTCTATTATCATTTATCATTTCAATCTCAATTCAAGATTCACAAAGGATTTTACAAGAAATTAGTGTTCCAACATAGTTTCTAGCGTCATTTGTTATTTAAATCTCAAATCAGTGTTCACAATATTATCCATCATGGTGGAACAGGATACCAAACTTCCAACATTTCAACAACAACGATAATCACAAGTAATAGGCTTTACAACTACCAAAATAACAAGAATTTACTTTCACTCGCATGTTATGACCTGACCACAACGTATAGGTACTCGTCACCTCACCTATACATTGGATTTAGCAACAAAACAGATAACAAGTAGTCACACAATACCTATTCCCTCAATCTAAAGTTAGACACAACACTTACCTCAATTCTGCAGGCCACTCACTGCTCAATTACAACTTTTCCTTTGGAATTGGGCTTCAACTCACTCGTATCTAATCATAATTAGTTCAATATCATTAATTAGTGCTAAAGGAACTAACTTTACTGAAAATTTATGGTTTTCCTAAGTTTTCTTAAAAAGGTTTAAAACCGACCCCGGGCCCGCTTGGTCCAAACTCGGGGTTCGGATCAAATTTTGTTACCCATTCATCCCCGAGCCTGAGTATGTATTAGTTTCTAAATCCGACCCTAATTCGAGGTCAAAATTTTATTTTTACAAAATTCTACCCAAACCCCCAATTTCTACCATAAAAAGTCTTGATTTTTGATTGAAAAGTGATGAAAAACATTTGGTAATCGAAAGAGAAGAGTTTAGAATCATTTACCAACACTTTGAGGATGAACTTGTAGGTTGAAAATCGCCTCTAGGTCTTTTTAGTTCGAAAATATGAATAAAATAAGTTCTGCCCGTGTTAAAATCGTTATTGAATCGTTGGATAGGCCTTCATCGCATTTGCGATGGGCATGTCACGTTCGCGTAGGGTCTGGATGTAACGACCCGGCGGTCGTTTCATGATATTAGCCCTGTTTCCCCCATTTCTGCTTTATCATATGTTTCTCATCCTGTTTATGTTGTGTTGAGTCGAATGGTTTGGGTTCGGAGTGGTCGTGGTGAGAACAGAGACACTTAGTCTCTTAAATTAGCTTAATAGTTGAAAAAGTCAACTCAGAGTTGACTTATTGGTAAACAACCTCGAAATGTGGATTTTATGGCTCGGATAGCTTCTTTAGGTGATTTGGGACTTAGGAGTGTATTCGGAATGAAGTTTCAATGTCCGATGTAGAATTAGGCTTGAATTGGCGAAAGTTAGTTTTTGGCGATTTCCGGTCGGCAGTGGAAAATAGGCTATCGGGGTCGGAATAGAATTCCAGAAGTTGGAACAGTTTTGTAGTGTCATTTTGGATATGTGTGCAAAATTTCAGGTTAATCGGATGTGTTTTGGTTGGTTTCGGCATCATTGGCGAAATTTAGAAGTTTCAAAGTTCATAGGCTTGAATTTGATGTAATTTTGGTGTTTTCGTGTTGTTTTTGGTATTTCAAAGGCTAGACTAAGTTTGAATGATGTTATGGAGTGTATTGGTATGTTCGGTTGGGGCTCCGAAGGGCTCGGGATTGATTTCGGATGGTTGGCAGAGGTTTGAACTTGGAAAATTTGCAGCAAATAGCTGCTGGTGTGGCCGCACCTGCGGATGGGCAGCCACAAGTGCGACGCCGCAGGTGCGAAGGTCCATGCGCAGGTGCAAAAATAGGCTAGGCAGGAGGAATCCGCAGGTGCGAAGAATTGGTCGCACCTGCGAAGCCGCGGGTGTGGAAAAAGGACCACAGGTACGAGAAAGGGACTGTTAGTGGGTTTTTGCAGGTGCGCACCTGGGACCGCAGGTGCGGGTCCGCAGGTTTGAGGAAAGGTCCGCAGGTGCGGATTAACTGGGAAGAACAGTATAAAAGAATGCCTCCGCGAAATTTTGGTTATTCTTCCATTGTTGCATGCGGGTGGAGATTATTTGAGAGCAAATTGAAGAAGGTGTTCGAGGGTCTTCAGTGGAGGTAAGTTCTCGGGCTATATAACTCGTTTATATGCTATTTTGCACGGATTAGGCTTGTAATTTGAAGAATTAAATTAGAAAAAGTTTGGAAAAATGGGAGGAGGTTTGGAAAGTTCTTTTGGCGATTTGGGTAGGCAATTGTGGTCCGATTGTGATGTTCTTGGTATGTGTAGAATTGTGGGAGGACGAGGTTTCTAGTGATGTAAATTTTATCTAATTCTGAGACGTGGGCTCAGGGCTCGGTTTTGGCCGAATTATGTTAAAATTTATGTCTTTCGATTGGGTTTTGTTCCGTTAGCGTGTATTAATGATGTTAATCTAATTTTTGGTTAGATTCGGAGCATTTGGGAGCCAATTCGAGGGGCAAGCGCATCGCGGTGTAGCTTTTGGGCTGTTTTGAGGTAAGTAACGATTGTAACTCTAAAACTGAGGGTATGAATTCCTGTTATTTAATACTGTGTTGATAAATGAGGTGACGCACACGCTAGGTGACGAGCGTGGGGGCGTGGACTGATAGGGATTGTGACTTGGTCCGCCCCGTAGCGACTATTAAACCGCGTATTCGATTTGAAACCTTACGACATCCTGTCTTTTAGAAGTTTATACTTTTTATGGGTTGTGATCCATGTTTAGGGCCTTGTGCCGAACTGTTTAGACCCTCAGGGGGTATTTTTACACTATTCTACCACTATCATGTTAGTAAATTGCGAACTCAGTCATGTTTCCTACTTGTTGTTATTTTCACTGTTATCACACTACTTTGAAAACCCTGAAAAGTATTTGGGGCTGAGTCCCGTGAGTTGAGTTAAATTGCCCAAGTGGCTTGTGAGGTTGACTGAGTCAGGGCGAGAGCCGAGCATGTGAGGATAGCTATGGATCGGGTTGCACGCCGCAGCAGTATATATGTGTTAGGCCGAGCGCGAGTATGTGAGGATAGTTATGGGACGGGTTGCACGCCGCAGCAATATATATGTTATATATTATATGTGGACCGGGCTACACGCCGCAGAATATAGATTATATATACACGGATCGGGCTGCACGCTGCAGCAATATATGTTATATATGGATCGGATTGCACGCCGCAGCAATATACATATTGGATCAGGCTGCACGCCGCAGCAGATATAGCGCTTTGGCTGAAGGAGCCCCTCCAGGAGTTTGTACACCCCCAGCGAGCGCAGTCGACTATTATATGGTCAGGCTGCACGCCGCAGTAGTATATGTTATATATATGGATCTGGTTGCACGCCGCAGCAGCATAAATATATATGTATGTATAAATGTAGTGGAGCGAGCTACCCGTCGCAGCAGTGTGTGTGTTCATGGTACTTGTTGAGTACGAGTGAGAGCATGAGATACTGATAGTGTAGTCACGAGTGCCTGAGAGGCTTGACCGAGAGGCTGTATTGTGAGTGATATTGTGCCCGCGGGGCTTATATTTTATAAAATTGTTGTTTTCCACTCTTCTTTACATTGAGCCTCTGATAACAAATGTTGGATAAAAGTTTTCCTACGAGATTTTTAAATGGAAACCGGAGTTTTTATGGAATAGTCAAAATTGTAGATTTCTGACTTGATTTATTCATTTCCACTGTTATTCATTATCTGAATTTACATGATTTAAATGCTTGTCACTTCACTCAAATTTTTAGTTACATTGATTACTTACTGAGTTGGCGTACTCACGTTATTCCCTACACCTTTGTGTGCAGATCCAGGTACAGGACCATCCCACTAGTTGATTTCCGGACGAGCTTGGAGTTGTTCGAGGATTGAGGTAGCTACTCAGCGTCCCCAGCTCACCTCATTTCCTTCCCTCAAATTGTAGTTTCTTTTGGTCTTTTGTACCTCAGACTCTGGTTGTAGCAAGACATTGTTGTACATTGTATTTTCAGTCTTAGATGCTCATCAGTTGACTCCAGGTTTTGGGGAAGTGTGTATTTGTTTTATCTCTTTCTGATATTCTAAAAATCTGCTAAATTTTGGGGGAAATTATGGGATATATTGATAATCTGAAATGGTTGGCTAGCCTAGTTCCATGATAGGCGCCATCACGGTCGGCTTAGGATTTGGGGTCATGATAAGTTGGTATCAGAGCTTAGGTCACATAGGTCTCAACGGTCATGAGTAGGTTTAGTAGAGTCTTGTGGATCGGTACGGAGATGTCTGTACTTAATCGAGAGGCTACAGAACCCTTAGGAACAATCTCATTTTGCTTGGATTTTGTCGTGCCATTTGATTGATTCTGGAAATCTAAACTTATGTTGTTTCATTCTCTCACAGATGGTGAGGACTCGCGCCACCGGTTAGGGCGATCAGCCACCAGCTAGACCAGCGAGGGGTCAAGGCCACGATCGAGGTCGTGGTAGAGGTAGGGGGCCAGCCTGGGCGGCAGCCAGAGCAGTATCAGTTGATCCCCCTACTACTCAGGATCAGGTTCCCGCCGCAGATGCTCCAATGGGACAGGCTCAGGCACCGGCGGTGCCTATTGTTATTCCAGGTCTTCAGGAGACCCTGACTCAGATTTTGACGGTGTGTACCACCCTTGTTCAGGAAGTTGCCGCTACTTATCAGGCCGGGGGAGGGAGGCAGACTCTAGTTGCCCAGACACCTGAGCAGGCTACTCAGGGCCAGCAGACACTAGGGTGGTTCCAGCCCAGCCGGTTGCTCCAGTTCAGGACTTCGTGGTCCCAGCTATGCCAGATGATGAGCAGCGTAGGCTGGAGAGGTTTAGTAGAGTACAACCTCTGACATTTCGTGGTGCTGAGGGTGAGGATGCCCAGGGTTTTCTAGATAAGTTCCAGAGGATGTTGCGTACTGCTGGGATTTTGGAGACCAGTGGGGTCTCATTTGCTACTTTTCAGTTCTCTGGTGCTTCTTTCACTTGGTGGGAGTCTTTTGAGAGGTGTAGGCTTGTTGGTTCAGTACCCATTACCTGGCAGCAGTTCTCCACTATCTTCTTGGAGAAATATGTACCCCAGTCTCACAGGGAAGAGCAGCGCAGGCTTTTTGAGCAGCTGCGTCAGGGAGAGCTATCAGTGATGCAGTATGAAATGGGATTTTCGGAGTTGGCTCGTCATGCTACAGAGTTGGTCCCTACTGACAGGGAGAGGATTAGGAGATTTATAGATGGTCTTACTTATCAGCTCCGCCTTTTCATGACCCGGGAGATAGTATCAGATGCTACATTCGAGTAGGTTATTGATATTGCTCGATATATTGAGTCGGTTTGCCGCCAGGAGCGGGTAGATAGGGAGGCCAAGAGGCCTCGGGGATTGGGTGGTTTTATTGGTGCTCCTTCCAGGGGCAGTTTCAGCATGGAAAGGGTCGTTCATTCAGGCCTCCTCGGTCAGGCCGCCCAGCCTATAGTGGTGCATCTTCGGGGCATGGACCTCGCGGTTTTCATCCAGGCCATTCTTCATTCGATGCCCTTCCATCCCAGAGTACAGCTCGAGCACCATCAGCTCAGGGTTCTTCTATGCATGGTTCTCCTAGTGGCCATTCTGGTGCCAGGGGTTCATTTCAGTCCCAGTCTGCAGCTCCAGGGAGCTTTTATGAATGTGGAGAGTTTGGGCATATGAGGAGGCAGTGTCCTCGTCTTCTTGGAGGTCCACCTCAGCTGAGGAGCCAGCCTTCGACTTCAGCTCCAGTTACTTTACCACCCACCCAGGCAGCCAGGGGTGGTAGTCAGTCAGCTAGAGACCGTCCTAGAGGGGGAGGTCGAGCAGATAGAGGTCAGGCCCGTATGTACGCCTTTCCAGCCAGGACAGATGTTATGGCCTCCATGCAGTGATTGCAGGTATTGTCTCAGTCTTTTGCCGAGATGCTTTAGCTTTATTTGACCCTGGTTCTACATATTCCTATGTTTCTTCATATTTTGACGATGTTCTGGATATGCTATGTTAGTCCTTAGTTACATTTGTTCATGTGTCGACTCCAGTGGTCGATACTATTGTTGTGGACCGTGTGTATCGGTCGTGTGTGATATCTATTGGGGCTCTGGAGACCCGAGTGGACCTACTGTTACTCAGCACGGTCGATTTTGATGTCATATTGAGCATGGAATGGTTATCTCTGTGTCATGCCATTCTTGATTGTCACGCTAAGACCGTGAACTTAGCTATGCCCGGATGTCCGAGGGTTGAGTGGAGAGGTTCTTCTGATTATGTGCCTAGCAGGGTGATTTCCTACCTGAAGGCTCAGCGTATGGTTGAGAAGGGGTGTTTATCATTTCTGGCTTTTGTGAGGGATGTCAGTGGTGAGAATCACGCTATTGATTCGATTCCTGTGGTCCGTGACTTTCCGGGCGTTTTCCTTGCAAACCTGCCAGGCATGCCACCTGATAGGGACATTGATTTTAGTATTGACCTGGTGCCAGGCACTCAGCCTATTTCTATTCCACCTTATCGTATGGCACCAGCAGAGCTAAAGGAATTAAAGGAGCAGCTTTAGGAACTCCTAGATAAGGGGTTCATTCGGCCTACTGTGTCACCTTGGGGTGCACCGGTGTTGTTTGTAAAGAAGAAGGATGGTTCTATGCGTATGTGTATTGATTATCGGCAGTTGAACAGAGTTACGGTGAAGAATCAGTATCCCTTGCCTCATATAGATGACTTGTTTGATCAGTTAGGGTGACAGAGTATTTTCTAAGATTGACTTGCATTTCGGCTATCATCCGTTGAAGATTCGGGGGCCAGACATCCCGAAGACTGCTTTCAGGACTAGATATGGTCATTATGAGTTTTTAGTTATGTCTTTCGGGCTGACCAATGCCCCAGCAGCCTTTATGCACTTGATGCACAGTGTATTCCGGCCTTATCTGGATTCTTTCAGCATCGTGTTCATTGACGATATCTTGGTGTATTCCCTGATCTCGGGAGGATCATGAGTAGCATTTGAGAGTTGTGCTTCAAACCTTGAGACAGAAGAGATTGTATGCAAAATTTTTGAAGTGTTAGTTCTGGCTTGATTCGGTAGCATTCTTGGGGCACGTGGTGTCCAGTGAGGGTATTCAGTTTGATCCGAAAAAGGTAGAGGTGGTGCAGAGTTGGCCTAGATCGTCATCAGCTACTGAGATTCACAGTTTTCTTAGTTTGGCAGGGTACTATCGCTGTTTTGTAGAGGGATTTTCATCTATTGCAGCACCTATGACCAATTGACCCAGAAGGGTGCTCAGTTCAGGTGGACTGAGGAGTGTGAGGGGAGCTTTCAGAAGCTCAAGTCAGCTTTGACTACAGCTCCTGTATCGATTTTGCCTACGGGTTCAGGTTCTTATACTGTTTATGGTGTTGGTCTTGGAGCGATTTTGATGCAGGACGGTAGGGCGATTGCTTATGCGTCCAGACAGTTGAAGGAGCACGAGAAGAATTATCCAGTGCACGATCTTGAGCTAGCAACGATTGTTCACGCCTTGAAGATTTGACGTCATTATTTGTATGGAGTGTATTGTGAGATTTTCACTGATCACCATCATTTGCAACATCTGCTTAAGTAGAAGGATCTGAATTTGCGTCAGAGGAGGTGGTTGGAGCTTCTCAAAGGATTATGACCTCACTATCTTATATCATCCGGGGAAGGCCAATGTAGTGGCCGATGCTCTGAGTCGTAGAGCGGAGAGGTTGGGGAGTTTATCCTACCTTCCAGTAGTAGAGTGACCTTTAGCACTTGATGTTCAAGCTTTAGCAGGTCAGTTGGTGAGATTGGATCTATCAGAGCCTCATGGGGTATTGGCTTGTGTAGCCTCCAGGTCTTCCCTTTATAATCAGATTAGAGCACGCCAGTATGATGATCTACACTTGCTTGTTATTCAGGACAGGGTCCGTAGTGGTGATGCCAAGTGTGTGGTTATTGGTGATGATGGGGTCAGGAGGATGCAGGGCTGGATTTGCGTGCCTAATGTGGATGGGCTTCGATTTGATTCTAGCTGAGGCCCATAGTTCGCGGTATTCCATCCATCCGGGTGCCGCGAAGATGTATCAGTATCTGAGACAGCATTATTGGTAGAGGCGGATGAAGAGAGATATTGTTGAGTTTCTGGCTCGATGTCACAACTGTCAGCAGGTCAAGTATGAGCACCAGAGGCCAGGTGGACTGCTTCAGAGATTTGATATTCCAGAGAAGAAGTAGGAGTGGATCACCATGGACTTCGTAGTTGGACTCCCACGAACTTCGAGGAGGTTTGATGTCATATGGGTTATTGTGGATCATTTGACCAAGTCCGCGCACTTCATTCCTGTTGGTACTATTTATTCTTTGGAGCGGTTAGTTGAGATTTATATCAAGGAGATTGTCCGATTGCATGGGGTTCCAGTTTTTATCATTTCTGACAGAGGTACTCAGTTCACATCTCAGTTTTGGAGAGTCGTGCAGAGAGAGTTGGGTACTCAGGTCAAGTTTAGCACAATGTTTCATCCTCAAACCGACGGGCAGTCAGAGCGTACTATTCAGATTCTTGGAGGATATGTTGTGTGCATGTGTCATTGATTTTGGGGGTTCATGGGACCAGATTATGCCACTCGCGGAGTTTTCATATAATAATAGTTATCAGTCGAGTATCCAGATGGCTCCGTATGAGGCTTTATATGGTAGGAGGTGCAGATCTCCGGTTGGTTGGTTCGAGTCGGGCGAGGCTAGGCTATTGGGCACAGACTTGGTTCAGGATGCGTTGGGTAAGGCGAAGTTGATTCAGGAACGGCTTCGCACGGCGCAGTCTAGGAAGAAGAGTTATGTGTCTTTCATGGTTGGGGATAAGGTGTTGCTGAAGGTGTCACCCATGAAGGGTGTTATGCCGTTCGGGAAGAGGGGAAAGCTGAGTCCCAGGTTCATTGGGCCTTTTGAGGTGCTTCAGAGGGTTGGGGAGGTGGATTATAGACTTGCCATGCCTCCCAGTTTATCGAGTATTAATCCGGTGTTCCTTGTTTCGATACTCCGGAAGTATGTTGGTGACCCGTCTCATGTTTTGGACTTCAGCACGGTTCAGCTCGAGGGTGATATGTCATATGAGGTAGAGCCAGTGGCTATTTTGGGTCGTCAAGTCAGAAAGCTTAGGTTTAAGGATATAGCTTCAGTGAAGGTTCGGTGGAGCCACCTGGGAGACCGAGCAGGAGATGCGTGACAGATATCCTCACTTATTCGAGACTCTAGGTTTGTTTCTAGACCCGTTCGAGGACGAATGTATCTTTAAAAGGGGGAGGATGTAACGACCCGTCCGGTCGTTTCGTGAGATTAGCCCCGATTCTTCCATTTTTGCTTTATCATATGTTTCTTAGACTGTTTATGTTGTGTTGAGTCGGATGGTTTGGGTTCGGAGTGGTCGTGGTGAGAATAGAGACACTTAGTCTCTTAAATTAGGTTAATAGTTGAAAAAGTCAACTGAGAGTTGAATTATTGGTAAATAACCTCGGAATGCGGATTTTATGGCTCGGATAGCTTCGTTAGGTTATTTGGGACTTAGAAGTGTGTTCGGAGTGAAGTTTCGATGTCCGGTGTAGAATTAGGCTTGAATTGGCGAAAGTTAGTTTATGGCGATTTTCGGTCGGCAGTGGAAAATAGGCTATCGGGGTCGGAATGAAATTCTGGAAGTTGGATCAGGTTCGTAGTTTCATTTTAGATATGTGTGCAAATTTCCAGGTCAATCAGATGTGTTTTGGTTGGTTTCAGCATCATTGGCGAAATTTAGAAGTTTCAAAGTTCATAGGCTTGAATTTGATGTAATTTTGGTGTTTTCGTTTTGTTTTTGGTGTTTCGAAGGCTCGACTATGTTTGAATGATGTTATGGGGTATGTTTGTATGTTTGGTTGGGGCCCCGAGGGGCTCGGGATTGATTACGGATGGTTGGCGGAGGTTCGAACTTGGGAAATTTGTAGCAAATAGTTGCTGGTGTAAAGTTGCTGGTGTGGCCGCACCTGCGGATGGGCAGCCCCAGGTGCGAGGGTCCATGCGCAGGTTCGAAAAGAGGCTAGGCAGGAGGAGTCCGCAGGTGCGAAGAATTGGCCGCACCTGCGAAGCCACAGGTTCTGAGGGTTCGAAACCCCGAACTACTTGTTATGTGATTAGAATTGGTGACGCACATGCCAAGTGACGGGCGTGCAGGCGTGCACTTGTGACCTCGTTCATCCCATGGCACCACTTAGTGATTATTCCCTGATGATATTTGTGCTTCTATTAATGTAGTAATTGTGAACCTGTTAGAAATCATGTTAAGTATAAATGCTAGGCTTCACGCCGAAAATGCTGAGACCCGAGTGGTCGTATATTACTGTCTCATTTTGTGATTATTTGATTTCATATACTCAGTCCTGTTAACTTCATACCTCAGTATCAGTATTGTTAATTATATGCATACTTATCATTGTTTCGGGTTGATGGAGGCATCTGTGATCCATGTGAATGAGACTGGAGAGTAATGACTGAGTGAGGCCAAGAGCATGTTATTGAGACAGTTATGAGATCGAACAACACACTGCAGTGATACTAAATCATGTCTTCGTTGGCTTGATATAGCGCTTGGGACACTATCCCCCCCCCCTCCCCGGAGTCTTTACACCCCAGTGAGCGCATTGAGGATAAGGGATGGATTTTCCCTGGGCATGGATCGTGTCCGAAGTGGATGTTATGTGAGGGATGGATCGTCCCTGGACATGGATCTTGTCTGAGCTTTGTATTCCGGAGATGGACTTTCTCCGTGGGGCTGGATTGGCCTTTTTCCTCAGTACGGATTGACTACGGTCACCGGTGTTTATGCATATTCCGGGATGGAACTTCCCTGGGCCTGAGAGCCATATATAGTACTGGGTGGACTTCTGTGGGAGAGTTGTGAGCACTATGTGCATTTTCACACTGTGACATGTTGGCATGCAGAGCATATTGAGGCATATCTAGCATATTCTGTTGTTATTTTCTGATAAACAGTGAAAATGCCTAAATTTTGTACGCTGATGATTTAAATTATTGAGGTTTAGTCTGTCACTACCTCTCAGTCCATAGTTTGGGTTCATTATTTCTGGGTTGGTGTACTCAAGTTACCCCCTGCACCTCGTGTGCAGATCCAGGTACACCGGAACCCGGTAATGGATATTGTGCAGCTGTCAGAGTTTCATTGGAATCGTCGAGGTAGCAGCTGGTTATCACGACCTCGTCTTCTCTTTCTTATTCTACCTGCTGTTCTTTATTTTGAGACTATGTCATCCATTTCTCTTTTTCCTTGCTTTATGTTATAGCAGCTCATGACTGAGTGACACCGGATCCAGGGTTGGAGATTTTAAATTTTGTTTCAGATATTTTTCAAAACCTCACCTGGTGTGGTGTGGCCGCACCTGCGGAAGGGAAGCCGGAGGTGCGGATTCTTGGTAAGCTGGAGGAGATCCACAGGTGCGAGGTTATTATCGCACCTGCGAAGCCGCAGGTGCAATTTTTGGCCCTTTAAGTAAAATGCGAAGGTGTGCACCTTGGACCGCAGGTGCGAGAAAAGGACCGTAGGTGCGGTTATTGCTGGGCAGAACATATAAAAAGGGCCCTTAGCGAATTTTGGTCATTCTTTCACCATTCTTATTCGGGTTTGAAGTTTTTGAAGGGTTTTTGAAGAGGGAAATAGATAGTTCTTCATTGAGGTAAGGATTTTGGACTTAAAACTCGTTTATATGTGATTAAAGGTCTGATTAATGGCGAAAATTTGGGAAAATCAGTCCTAAAAATGGGTAATTAGGGCTTGTGACTTAGAGACCTTAAAATGGGAATTTGATGGGTCATTTGGACTCCGATATCACTGCTCATGGTATGTATAGACTCGTGGGAGGATGGGGATTCCTGTGGTATAAATTTTATCGAGTTTCGAGATGTAGGCCCGGGGGTCGGGTTTGACCAATTTCGGGATTTTTTGGGTAAATTTGGTAATTTTCGAATGGGTTTCATTCCTTGGAATATTATAGTGATATGAATCTAACTTTTGGTAGATTTGGAGCACTCGGAGGCCTAGTCTAGAGGAAAAGGCATTGAGGGCTAGACTTTTAGCCGGTTTTGAGGTAAGTAACATTTCCAAACTTGGTTCTGAGGGTTCGAAACCCCGAACTACTTGTTATGTGATTATAATTGGTGATGCACATGCCAAGTGACAGGCGTGCGGGCGTGCACTATGAGACTTGTGACCTGGTTCATCCCATGGCATCACTTAGTGATTATTCCCTGATGATATATGTGCTTCTATTAATGTAGTAATTGTGAACCTGTTAGAAATCATGTTAAGTATAAATGCTAGGCTTCACGACGAAAATGCTAAGACCCGAGTGGTCGTATATTACTGTCTCATTTTGTGATTATTTGATTTCATATACTCAGTCCTTTTATATAGCATATCATTTCATACCTTAGTCTCGGTATTGTTAATTATATGCATGCATATCATTGTTTCGGGTTGATGGAGGCATCTATGATCCATGTGAGTGAGACTGGAGAGTAATGACTGAGTGAGGGCGAGAGCCTGTTATTGAGACAGTTATGAGATCGGACTGCACACCGCAACGATACTAAATCATACCTTCGTTGGCTTGATATAGCGCTTGGGTCGCTAGGGCCCCTCCGGAGTCTTTACACCCCCAGTGAGCGCATTGATGTTGAGGGATGAATTTTCCCTGGGCATGGATCGCGTTCGGAGTGGATGTTATGTGAGGGATGGATCGTCCCTGGACATGGATCTTGTCCGACTGTTGTATTCTGGAGATGGACTTTCTCCCTGGGGCTAGATTGGCCTTTTTCCTCAGTATGGAGTGACTACGGTCACCGGTGTTTATGCATATTCCGGGATGGAAATTCCCTGGGCCTGAGAGCCATATATAGTACTGGGTGGACTTTTGTGGGAGAGTTGTGAGCACTATGTGCATTTTCACATTGTGACATGTTGGCATGCAGAGCATATTGAGGTATATCTAGCATATTCTGTTGTTATTTTCTGATAAACTGTGAACATGCCTAAATTTTGTACGCTGATGATTTAATTTATTGAGATTTAGTCTGTCACTACCTCTCAGTCCATAGTTTGGGTTCGTTACTTCTGAGTTGGTGTACTCACGTTACCCCCTGCACCTCGTGTGCAGATCCAGGTACACCGGGACCCGGTAGTGGATACTGAGTTTCAATGGAGTCGTCGAGGCAGCATAGTTTTAGTGGACCCAGTAGCTGTCAGAGTTTCATTGGAGTCGTCGAGGTAGCAGCTGGCGATCGCGAACTCGTCTTTTCTTTCTTAACCTGTTGTTCTTTATTTTGAGACTATATCGTCCATTTCTCATTTTCCTTGCTTTATGTTATAGAAGCTCATGACTTAGTGACACCAGATTCGAGGTTGGAGATTTTAGATTTTGTTTCAGATATTTTTTCAAAACCTCAGATTATTAATATTATCAGTAATTTCGCTTAAAAATTATGCTTTTACTGGAAATTTAATTTAGCTTAGATAAAATAGGGTGTTTGCCTGGTTCTACGATAGGCGCTATCACGACTCCAAAATCGGGTCGTGACAGTAACTCTTATCCCTATTGATGCACAATGATCCCAAAAGTAGAGCTCTATATAGATAAATCTTGGCACGAACCATATAGTCTAGAAGCTCGTCATCCACTGTACTCCCTCTAGAGCACCCCAAAATCCGCAACCGTGACTTCTACGCTGAGTAGCCCTTCTGTAGATTTAAAGTTGTTTATATAACTCCTTTTGTACTGAGGTATAGGGTTATTAAGGAGGCAGAGATGCCGCAAGTCCCAGCTTCATCTCTTGCAAAATCTCAGGCCTTATACATTCTAGGCCAACACCGATATAACACATGATCCCGCAATCTATTCCTTGACGGTGGACTTTCTCACTTGGCACGAAGCTACAGGTCAGAATGTCTAATAATCCACAATGTTAAACTTCACAGCCCATATAAATCAACCCCGTTACTTTCAACTTATTCCCATGTTCTGCAATACTTCGGTAGCTATAAATCCTTCTGGAACCTGACTGGTCCAACATGTACCGACTCGGCTAGAACCTCCGCTTCTAGATCCATTTGAGGCCCTACAATAGGTGCTGATATTCGAGCTCTAGGCTGAGCTCTGCCTCTGCCTCTTCCCCTAAACGTAGCTGCCATTGGGACTTCATCTCTTGTCCGGTTGTAGATGCATTGCGCGATGTCGATATTTGCGAGTGAACAAGAATATGTGAGTTCAATCATTGATGATAGAATAAATTCGCACGATAGAGTAGAATAGAAGTGAAATAGTTCCTAACTTGATAGCCTCTGAGAGATAAGTACAGACGTCTTTGTACCGATCCTTCAGACTCTATTAAGATTGTTCGTGAATTGTGAGACCTAGGCAACCTAGTGTTCTGATACCAACTTGTCACAACCCAAATTCCCAACCCACGGGATCATGATGACACCTAACACCACACTTGCTAGCAAACAATGTTAGAATTTAACTAACCATTTTCTTTTAACAATTTGCTTAAACATGAATAAACAATTCAAAAGTGAATACTGAATCTAATATTTCCCAATAAATAACTTCATGAATAATAACCGAATAAATAAACCGAACCACGAACTAAATATATACTATATAACTACCCAGGGTCTGGTGTCACAATTCATGAACTACTAAAGAGTACTACAAATAAATGGGCTGCAAGAAATATGTCTCTGTTTTGAATGAAATAAAACAGTATGTACATAAATAAGGGAAGACTCTAAGAATTTGTGGACGCCAGCAAATCTACCTCGTGTCTCCCGTAAAAAACTCAACTATGCTCAAAGAATCAGCTCTGACCGGTACCTGGATCTGCACAAGAAGTGCAGAGTGCAGTATCAGTACAACCGACCCCCCTTCCCCATGCACTAAGTGTCGAGCCTAACCTCGGCGAAGTAGTGACGAGGCTAGGACAGGACACCACATAAAACCTGGACATGCATAAACATACTAGCAGCACTAATAGCAATTAAAGAGTTAACATTATATCCAATAATGGGAAGGGATCATGCTATGGGGAATTTAATATAAGGACTGAGAAAAACAACAAGACAGCAATAAACAGTAATCAATAATAATTTAAAGCAACAAGAATAGAAAAGGAGCTCACACGGCACCACCCTTCGTGCTTTTACTCTCATCCTTCCCATATCATAAATAAACATACATGGCATCATCATTCGTGCTTTTACTCTCACAATATATTTCATTCAGGCACGACATCACCCTTCGTGCTTTACACTCTTCCTCACAATAGTATATATTTGGATCATGCACGGCATCACCCTTCGTGCTTTACACTCCTCCTTACCAATCACAGAATCATTAACAACATACAAAGAGGGATTTCACAGGAAATCGATATTTCATCATAGTTTCTATTATCATTTATCATTTCAATCTCAATTCAATATTCACAAGGGATTTCACAAGAAATCAATGCTCCAACATAGTTTCTAGCGTCATTTGTTATTTAAATCTCAACTCAGTGTTCACAATATTAGCCATCATGGTGGAACGGATACCAAACTTCCAACATTTCAACAACAACGATAATCACCAGTAATAGGCTTTACAACTACCAAAATAACAAGAATTTACTTTCACTCGCATGTTATGACATGACCACAACGTATAAGTACTCGTCACTTCACCTATACATTGGATTTAGCAACAAAATAGGTAAGAAGTAGTCACACAATACCTATTCCCTCAAGCTAAAGTTAGACACAACACTTACCTCAATTCTGCAGGCCACTCACTGCTCAATTACGACTTTTCCTTTGGAATTGGGCTTCAACTCACTCGTATCTAATCATAATTAGTTCAATATCATTAATTAGTGCTAAAGTAACTAACTTTACTGAAAAATTATGATTTTCCTAAGTTTTCTCAAAAAAATTTAAAACTGACCCCGGGCCCGCTTGGTCTAAACTCGGGGTTCAGATAAAATTTTATTTACCTATTCACCCCCGAGCCCGAGTATGTAATTAGTTTAAAAATCCAACCCAATTCGAGGTCAAAATTCGATTTTTACAAAATTCTCTAATTCTACCCGAACTCCTAATTTCTACAATGAAAATTCTTGATTTTTGATTGAAAAGTGATGAAAAATATTGGATAATCGAAAAAGAAGAGTTTAGAATCGTTTACCAACACTTTGAGGATGAACTTGTAGGTTGAAAATCGTCTTTAGGTCTTTTTAGTTAGAAAATATGAAGAAAATAGGTTCTACCCGTGTTAAAATCGTTATTAAATCGCTGGACAGGCCTTCATCGCGTTCGCGATGGGCCTGTCGCGTTCGCGTAGGGTCTGGCCCTATGGCCTTTGCGTTCGCAGAGCTGAGGACACGTTCGCGGAGCTTTACTCCAGATGGCCATCGCGATCGCGGCCCAATGGACGCGTTCGCATAGAAGAAGCGCGAGCCCCCTCCCCCAGGCCCATTATTCTCCGCGTTCGCGATAGCCTGGTCGCGTTCGCGAAGGGTAATCCCCCCACTGCTTCGCGTTCGCGGCCCAGGTTATGCGTTCGTGCATCTATTGAGAGTGGATTTCAGGTGTTTAGATATTTCATGACCCCCAACAAATTTACTCTACGCGTTCGCGTGTGAAGCTTCGCGATCGCGATGAAGAATGAATCAGTGCACCAGAAACAGATTTACAGCAGATTGTTATAAGTTCAAAACATCCCGAAGCCTACCCGAAACTCACCCGAGCCCTCGGGATTCTAAACCAAACATGCACACAAGTCTAAAAACATCATACGGACTTGCTCGTGCGATCAAATCACAAAAATAACATCTAAAACTATGGATTTAACCTCAAAACTCATGATTTTTCTCAAGATCACTTCAATTTCACTATTTCTCAACCGGACGTCCGAATCATGTCAAATCAACTCTTATTCTCACCAAATTTCACAAATAAAGCTTAAATATCATAATAAACCTGTACCGAGCTCCGGAACCAAAATATGGGCATGATACCAACGGTTCCAAACATTAATTCATTTTTTTATTTCATTAAAAAATCTAGCAAAACAATTTTCGTCAAAAATTGATTTCTAAAGCTAGGGCCTCGGAATTCAGTTCCCGGCATACGTCCAAGTCCCATATTCTACTGCGCACCTCCCGGGATTGTCGAAATACGGATCCGGGTCCGTTTACTCAAAATATTGAACAAAGTCAACTAAAACCAAATTTTAATTCTAAAAATTATTATTTCTCATATTTTCACATAAAAAGCTTTTTTCAGACTCGGCGTGCGCATGTAAATGGAGATAAATAAAATTAATTTTAAAGGCTAATGAGCATGGAATAGAGTGTTAATTCTCTCAAAACAGTTCCTTTTAGACATAAATATCCAAATATCATTCCCTGGAAAGTAGAAACTGTTATGATCCGTCACTCAAAGTAAGAAACAAAGCATAATCTTCTGATGGGTTTGTGACTTGATTTCCCTTTGCAAATCAGTAAGTTCCCTCATCCTTATTTTCACCTTTGTTTCTCCAGAACGTTGCTTGATTTATGAAATTATTGTTTTTAGGTTTGTTAGGTGCTTTTTAGGGTAAATCAATGGCGTTTTCTTTTTTATTGTGAATTTCCTTAAAGTAACACTATGGCAAGGATACGATGCCTCAAGTAAATAGTTCTTCCTGAAATTACTTTATAGAATTATTAAGTGGAAAAGGTATTCGATTTTCCTTTTTCGTTGCAATATTTTGAGTTTTTGTTAATTGGGACCGAAGATATTAACCGACCCTTTTCTTTTCGTATCAAATTCAGGTTCCTAATTTGAGTTGGTCCTGGATTTGCTTCTCATCTGCTCTATATAAGACTACATGTCGACTCTTTGAACATGGATGCTGCTATTTTCGAAGAGCACCGTCATCATTGCAGGGGAGAAGTAACTGAGCTCTTGAAGCAATGATGTGCAAAGTTATCTAAATGAGAAACAATCAATTCTTTGACTACCATATTTGAGGAGTTGGATTGATGTCGACATTATTGTACTGTTTTGCTGTGAAGGGGTTTGGAGTGCGAGAGTCAAAGCACCTAATTTTCAGTGTGGATTTCGACATAGATATTTCAATTTTTTTTTTGAATAAAATTTACATATTTGAAAACTATGTGGAAAGGACCATACATCAGCATAGTTATTAATTCAAAATATTACAACCTAGTTTAAAATATCTTAGTCAAAGGAAAACTATTTTACTCCCCAGAATAATGTTAGTGTTACATAAAATGGGATAGAGGGAAAATTCTCGTTGCAATTTGATTATTATAATACTAAAATTATTATGTTTGGTATTTTTAATTTTTTCATAAATTGCACGCTTTACTTCAGAGAAGTGTTTACATTATTTCACACTTTTCTTATTGAACTGTTATAAAACCTGATATGATGAACCTTTGAAGAATAAAGTTATCTATATGCAAAGCCATGCTATAAAATCTTTCATGTTAAGCGTGTTATAAACTTATCATGTAAACTTGCCTAGAAATGCTATGGAGTTTAATCTTTTCCTCTTGTTATGACTCTTTGAGCCTTGGCATGAATGTGACAAAATTCTATCTGTTTGTTCTCATCAACATTACATGATCTGCCTGTTTTGTTGATCAGTAGATAGGTTTCTACTGGCATGTTTATGTCTATGTTGGTGTTAACTGTCATTTGCTGTGCACTTTCACACGTTGAAACGGAGTTTTTAAATGGATTTACAGCTAATATGTGTCCAATGAATTTTATTATGTGTAGAAGCAGCAAAACAGGTATGTAAATGAGTATGCTAATTAATTTGTAACTTGTACTCATTTTACTAGCCAGAGATTTAGGATCTATCAACCATTTACCTATTTTTTCCACCTCTAGATATTGGTAGAGTAGATTAATATATGAGAGACTAGAAAAATGAATATTGTGCTTATGTGCTTTATAATTTCCATTTATGTGTCAGGTAGAATTTTGTTGACAAATACGTTTATTACTCTCAAGTTTCAGTATCATCCTTGAAAACAAGCAGTTTTAGTTTTATGGAAAGTTTGTATTGTCCCAAAAAGCATTTAACTGCACATTTGTGCGTGTTAACATTTTTGGCTCCTTATTTATTTCGTTATTTAATCTCCATCCCATTTCTTCTTTTAGCCGTTCTCCGGGCTCAGGTTATAGGGTATCTAGATTGAATGGAGGTCTAGAACATTGATAAAGTATTTGCATGTTTTAAACTTGACACGGGATTTTTTACAATTATGAAATACATTCGATCAGTACCTCCTCAGACCCCCCACACCCTTCCAGTTCAATCAGTACCATTACCTCCTAATGTTTAGCTAGTAAATTGAACACTGTAGGTGTTTTACCTTTGGCTTTAGTTTTTGACTATGTTTTGGAATTTGGATGCAATGGTCATTTCCAGGAAATAGATTTTGGCTTTATTCTGCAGATCAGAACGTTTTTATGTATGCTTTAAAGCACGATCCTCGTGATCTTTGCACGGAACACTCGTGAGGAGTGCCACTTGCCTTTTCATCTGTTACAACTCTGCCACTTGCATCAGTATTCCTTCCAGATGCATGCACACTTCATTTCACTGTTCTATATATCGCCTCAGGTGCTGGATATGAACTGCACAAGCCATTTCCAGTAATTCCACCGGCTTCCCTCTGTCCCTGAATAACGGTAGTCTAACCTTTCTCTTTTTCACCAGAGACTCGCTCCAAATTATCAGTGTCTTCATCAGATGAAATTTTTGTTTTGACATCTGCTATCAGCTTTCGTTTACTTGGTATATCTCTGGTACGAGTGCTTGTGAGTATTGTGAGGAAATTGAGTGCATTGGTTGTCCACAAAGTTTCCTAATATATTTTTGCTGATAAAGATTTATTTGGTGAATGTTTGTTTATGTAATTGAAGTATCACCTTGCTTCTTTTCGTGTTTAAATGCAGCAAATGCTTTTATTGGCATTAAGTTATTTAAGTATGGTAGACCATCAAAATATGGTATCCTTGGTGCTCTTCGTGTTAAATGCAGCAAATGATTTTATTGAAAATCTGACAGCGTCATTTTCGATTATTTAAGGATTCTAGAAAGTGAATATCTAGATCTAGCAGTCCTGGTTAATTTCTAACTTGGGATTCTGCTGGATCTAAGTGTTTTTATTCTTCTCTAGATTTGTATAGAGATAGTTGCTAGTTGATTAACTGAAAAAGTTACGTGCAGCGTCCTTAGTATAAGTTTTCTCTGGAGTAGGACATGGATGTGTGATTCCCTGGGATGTCCTCGTGTCGCATATCGAAGTATAAGTTTCCTCTCTGTTTTGAGTGCTTCCTTTATACCAGCATAACTTACTGGCTGAGCCCTTCGTATAAGGTTTTTCTGGATGATTGTTGAATGAAAAGTTCCAATTCTGCTCATGTGCTTCAATTAGACCAGCATAAATTATCATTATCAATGAACTTGTAACCTTTGTAAAGTCTTACACGTGCTAGACTGTTCCTGCAGGTACATTACTGGAACGTCAGAGGATCAGGACTTTGTATCGGAGAAAGATCTGCATCATTTTCTGCAACTTCTAGATGGTAAAGACAACTAGCTCCTAGAATTGCTTGATCCATATTCTTAAGGATTGTTGCCATTTGGATATATCTTCAGTACCTTTTTACCAAATTAAAAAGGGAAACAATCTTTTAAATTCAATTGTTTTTGAGTTTGATTTTTGAGAGTTGTTGCAATTTGACATGAAAACGCTTGCTTTTCTGTTCCAGAACTTGGGATATGTGTGTTTAAATTACTGTTTCATTTTAACATAATTGGAAGGGTGGTGATCATGACGAGCTTTGTGGACTTTTAAATAGGTGCAACACGTTTGGTACTTTACATGTCCACACTTCAATTCTAAAAGTTATACTTATGTCAGGTCTGGAATTTTCCATGACCGAGATACCAAATTTATAATGATTCTTTTGTGGTACGAAAATTGTGTTGATTTCTATCAAATTGAATCTTTTCATCTATATTTGGAAAACCATATTCGTCGGTTTTGCTCTACGTTTTGCTTAATTGGTTTATCTATCAAGAAAAGCTTATCTCTATTATACAATTAATTAATTTTCTTCGTATCATCCTGAGTCTCTTAGTATACAATGTGAACTATGTCTTTGTTCCAAAGCTGTCTGATGAACTGCACCTTCATATAGTGTTTTAAGATTATCTGACCTTCATGGACTTTAGGACTTATGAAGCTGCTACTTATAGTGTTTGCATGATTTCCCTGAAGTCAATCGATTGTTCTACCTGAAACTATGTAGTCACACATCATTATGTATAACTTTTAGAAACTATGTAGTCACACATCATGTTTCATTGCTTATGTTTTCCTGAAACAATGTAGTCATCCATCATATCTGTAACATGAAATCTATTGCAGGGTGCACCCTCTCCAGCTTTTCGAAGGCAAAATAAACCTAGGCGTGTAGACCTGTACTTTTCAAGTTTGGTTGTTAAGCCTGGTAAGTGGTGCCATTTCTAGTGGATGTACAAAACGAAAAATATCAACTTTGCCAGTTGTCTAGAACACTATAGCTTAAGATTTATTTTAAGTGTGCACTTTGTAACTATGGTTGCAGTGGAATCAAAGAAAGGGGATGGACTATTGTTTGCATGTGAGATCACACTATTTCGGTATGAAGACGTGGGCATCCCAAAAGATGTAGGACGGTTAGAGATTCGTCATGAGCTCTGGTGTACTGTCAAGAAGTTGCACAATGGCCTCCGAGCATATCAGGATGCAAGGAAGTCAGAGGTTGTGGTTTCCAGGTGTGCAATGATGGCAAGAATCACTGCAAAAATATCATTTGATGTAGGTACTGGTACTTTGGAGCGAGTCTCTGGTGAAGAAGAGAAACGTGAGACTAACGATATCCGAGGAGGTGGTGGCATCAAGTGGAAATATTGGAAAGTATTCCTAATTTGATGTTTTGAGCTTTGACCGCGCTCAATTTCTTAAGTGCTCCTTCTTTGAGTTAGCTTCCGATGAGACAAGTTTTCAGTTTCACGAACTCCACGAGGATTAATCTCATCACTTGTTTTTATTGTTGTTAGTAGTGTGAATTTCGTGTTCTCAATTTGTCTAGTTATGGTTTCTAACTTAATGTATTAGATCATTTTGACAAGTAGCACAGAGATCAAATTGTTCACTTCTCTTGACTAGAACATTTCTATGTATAGACTGATCTTATGTTCATATCAACATTTTGATATGAAAATCTAAAGTTGGGATGACTAAAGTTGTCTTGAATCAATGTTGTAGTACATTTTCGTAAACAGGTGATGATGTTATATGCAAAAATACCAACCCTTCACTAATGCTGGGAAATGGTACTATGTCAGAGGTGAATTTATGATGAAGAATGAACCCAAATAGCCGTCCACCGATCACTTAAACTAAAAATAGCTGGTGGAGGTATAATATATGCATAATTTAGATATTATATGTGTATAGTTGTGTATAATCTATATATATGATTAGAAAAAGTAAACAATGAATATGACCTATTTGTGTAAAGAACGCTTCCCTTTTTAATAGATCTTACGCGCCACAAATTCTAATTAAGGTGGAGGTAATGCACAAGGGGCCTTTATGACGAAATGACTTACTCTCTAATATTTCTACTGTAGAAAAATGATACTATATAGCCGCTCTTAAAATAATAGCAAAAAGTATATATTTTTTTTGTATATAAATATATTTTGTATGTTATATATAAAAATTATACAAATTTTATATATTTTTTCAGCTACTTAATATAAATAGTTTCTGGCGCCGGCTAGAAGCGGTAATACCCCTTCTACAATATGCAAATTCATGGCTCAACTCTCCTCTTGTCTATATGGATGAAAGCTTGAAATGGACCACCTAATATCAAAGCAGAGAAAAAGAAGAAGAAAAATATTGCTTCTTCCTTCAACGATAAAATAAAATATACCTACTTTATTTGAAAAAGAATGACGGGATATTTGGCCTAATGGGTAATGAAGTGGATATAGAATCACGAAGTTTCAGGTTCAATAAAGTAAAACACTAGGTAATTTTCTTTATATATGTCCAAACTTTATGGACAAAGTTATCTGATATTTGTACTCATGGGAAGTAATGACGAATGTAAAGATTAAAATATCCAATTCTCAAAGCAAACTTGGCATTGACAATATTATAAATCATAATTTATTAAGAAATATGAAAATATTTAGGAAATATCATAATCAAACAATGAATTATTTGATTCTCTAAATATAACCTACGAACATGAAGAATGAAATGGATCTTTTTTGTTTTATGGATTTAGTATTTGAAACTCACTAACCCTATTAATTAAAATTTAACCATTTAGGATTTATTAAGGAAAAATACTTACTATCAAGAGTTTCTCCATTCCTATAACTCAACCTTGAGTCTTCCCGTTAAAACGGAGAATCACATTAATTCCATTATACTACTTGGTGCCTTGGTGACATGCGTATACTATGAACAAAAGGCAGTTAGGTACATAAAACATCTCGTATTTATGCCGCGTCTATATTTTTGCATACACTATGAATATGTGTGTAAAAATAATACTAGGATAGGATGGAAGAGCCAAAACTCAACATAGTGAAATTATCCTTATTGGGCCAGAAGCCTTAAATAACTATGGATTTATTTGTTTAAATATAGACCCCACTTTTGGTCCCATAATTTTGGATTAACATTGACCACTTGAGGTGTAGCTTTCAATTGTGTCAAATTGCTATCAATTCTTTCTTTTATTGCTAAAGGTCCCCTCTTTAGATGCCTAATGAATTTGACTTCTTACCCTAAAAACAATCATAGGGATTTTTCATGTCATTTTAAAGAGTAACATTTAGGCCTACTTGTAATTTTCCTACTTGTTTTAAGTCATTTAAACCTTATCAATCAACTCTTTTATGACAATGAAATGGATATGATATTCACGTGTTGTGCAACTTTAGACCTTTCATTTTGATATACAGTCAGACATCTGTTTACTATAAAAGTCAAATTTTTTCGGAATCGATTTCTTATGTTATGTTAATATATGTCCTTTATAACAATACCTCACTATGTCAGCCAAAAAATATCGGAACAAACGAGGTTGTTATTTTGACTATATAACAAGCTCTTAAGCTTTTGCTAAAAAGTTCAAAAACCAAAAATAATGTTTATACTAAAAAATAGAGTGAATTTTCGAAATTTTATTGGAAACAATTAAACGATCCAAATGTAAGTTACAATTATTGACTCGGGCATTCTTCAGGAATGTTTTCTCAAAAAATTTCAAATAAATAATTTCTCTCTAAATTTGCATTTCGACACTGAATTTTTTTTAAAAAATTAAGCGAGAAAAAAAGAATCAACTTATGTAAAACGAGTTTTAAACAAAAATTCTCCTCTCATCAATCTCTAACTATAGCACCACTTTGAATTAGAACAAGTTAATATTTTGACATTTATAAGATTACTTTTATGTGTACAATATTTCTTGAGAAAACTAATTTGAACAAAAATTACATGTTTTTTTTCTTCTTCTTTTTGGTGAGTGTTTCATTTTTATTGAAATATCTCATTGTAGAACTAAAATTGAAGTATTGTGAATGTCTATTGCAATAAGATTTTTAACAGAATTTTAGGTAGGAATTGTCATTTTCCACTAGGTTTGTCACAAGGGATAGAGCTAACAACCTTGAAAATTGGACTTTTAACACAAAATACTCATTGAATTTTAATTGACCATTTCACCCCTAACTTCTTTTCTTTATGACTACACATCTCAACCATTTTTTTGTTAATACACGTGAATATATTTGAATTAAATCCATGAAAAATGAGTTTCCACAAATATCTTATTCTCCATTTAAGAGTAGGGAATATATTTTATTTAAAAAAATAGAATAATAGAGAGGTAAAAATTTATCCCCCACTTAATATTTATACTAATTCAATAAATGCAAGACAATGTTTTAACTTTTGACATATTTATTACTTAACTATAATTATAATTGTTATAAAATAAATACTGTAAAGTAAATAAGTCGCATGCAAATATTAACAGAGATTGATATATTATTCAACTTCAAACTGGTGTACATAATGAACTGAAATTTTCTCTATTTATAGAATAAAGGAAGCAACTGCGAGGCTTTTCAGGAAGCAGCTGTGAGGCTTTTCTTGAGCTGCTTGTAAGCTGCCTGCATGAGCTGCTCACAACCTGCTTGTTTAATAAGAAGTTGTTGCAAATCATTTCATTGAGTTGCTTGCAACCTGCCTGCATCAACTGCTTGTAGATAAACTTCAATAAAATACTAAATGAATAATCTTCTTCAGGAAAATTATTTATAGCGGAGTAATAATTAGGCATCCACAATAATATTTTCTTAACAATAATATATATTTTTCAATTTGATTTTCTGTTATTCAGGTTAAATTATTTAGATTTGCTATAAACACCGAGTCCCAATAAGTAATGCAAGTAAATCTAAATCTCCTAGTAAATTCTGCTATTTTAATGGATAGGATGTTAGTGAGGTCCAAATAATATTTTAGTGATTACATCCACTTCGAAAATTATTATTTAATTTAATTCTCCCATTCCTAGAATATCCACGAGAACCAAATCTTTAATTTTTGAATAGTCAATATATTCCAAAACTGATCACGTAATCTCTAATTTTATATTATTGTTATTCGACTAATTAGCGAATGTCTTCTAATCATATTTTATTATTTGCAATCATTTTTTTGGGTTGAATGTTAGTCCAAAGTCATGCCCTTAAAAGAAGAAGAGAATAATAAAAGAATTCCAAAATTCCTTGTTCACCACTATCACACTTTCATATCCCATCAAACAAAGTACCTTTTCTTGATTTTTTATTGTTCGATACTTTCAGTAAAATTCGATTAAATTTCGATTCAAACAAAAAAACTTTACACGAAAAATAAAATATTTTTAATAAAAGCGATTTCATATACAGAGTTAGAACTTAAAATCTTATATTAAGAATAAATAAGTATTTATCATTCTACTCCAACATTGGTATCAAACAAAGTACTTATTAAAAGGTGATATAATTCAAACCATTAATTATTTCCCAATGAAGCATGCAATCTTATTTTATACTATTTTCTTTGTACTTTGATAAAGTGGTTTAAAAACTATTCCAATTCCAAAAGTGGCCATTCTTTTTTTTCTCTTTTGACCCCACGTTGCTACTTAAACATTACAAAAATGGCAATTATTTTAATGATTTTCTTATGGATGCAAATACGAAGTCATTTGCGTGTGTACTATTCCTCACGCAAAAATTTTTGAATTTTGTATCTCACAATATTGACAAACTCTTGCTTCCATTTTCTTTTTTATTTTCCTTTCGAATAATTAAAATATTTTATAACTTTAATAAAGGAAAGAAAACGTTTAAAATAGCGTTATGATATTTTTATAGTTGTAAATTATATCATCAATGATAAATAGAATACAACAATAACAACAAATTTACTAAAATCTCACCTGTGTTGGAAGTATATGCATACGTAACCTTATCCCTGTATTGAACAGGTAAAGGGATTGTTTCTGATAAACTTAGCACAGAAAATATAATAATTAAAAAATCATGGAACAAGAAAAAATAGAATATTAAAATAAAATAACTTTTAAACATAACATGTGTCATTTTCTTAATCAGCAAGATGTATTACTATTACGCTTCGTCTCAATTTATGCTATAAAATTTGAACGAGTATGAAATATGAGACAAGAACTTTTGAAATATGTGGCGTTAAATATGCCATAACATATATATGATCTTAAATATATTGTAATATTTATGTGAATATAAATATTTATTATTAAGAGTAAAATAGAAAACATAAAATAAATTATTTTTCAAATCTAGAAGTTATTGTTCTTTTAGAATCAGACTAAAAAAAATATTGACACATAATAAACCAGTCTTTCTACAATTCCACATCCTAAGAGCCCGTTTGGACATAAAAAAAAATTTATTTTTCTTTCGAAATATTTTTACTTTTTTTTAAAATTATTATTTTGCCACAAAATTCATAATTTTCTCTTGAAGATGAATTTTGAAAAACTCCAAAAAATTTCACTTAAATCACGCATAAAACTTCAAAAACAACTCAATTTAGTATTCATGTCAAACACAACTCTAATTTTCAGATATCATTTTCACTTGAAATTTTTTTTTTATTTTTTATTTTTGGAATTTTACAATTCTATGTCCAAACGCCAACTAAAATAGCAACATCCTTCTCATTACAGCATAAACTAAAGGCCAAAATATGTGTCTTCAATTAACCAAAAAACAAAAAAAGTGTCTTCTATTAAAAAGTTTTTAAAAATAAAAAAAAGTTAGATGAATATTATATTCTTGCAATTGAGAGTAACTGGCAAGGAACAGTCCACGTCGCATTATCTCAACCACCAGTCAATAAAGCTTATGACTTTATGTGCTGTTTTTGGAATTTTCAGTTTTGAGAGCTTTGGTTCCTTCTTCTACAAACATGTATATACCAAAATTCTTAAACATGGCTATTTTTGCAATTTGTTAGAAAAAACATTACTCTGAATATTTTAGTTCAGTAGTTTTCTCGATACTAGTACAATTTACCTGCAACAAATTAAGGAGGAAAATTGAAGAAATGATAAAGTTGTGATTTTTATTGGGAGAAATTAAAAGAGGGCTGCTATGGGTTTTTGGAGAAAACGGTACGTGGTGTTTCTTGATTTGCTTAACTAATAAAAAGTGTAAATATTTTATTTTTGGTACTTGTTATGTTTTCTTAATTAATTACCCACTTTCTCGTGCTTTAGTGTTGATAATATATTAATTAATTAACGTGATGGTTAAGTCTGAATCTTGGTTTTTTTAGTTACTTGAAACTTTTAGAATATGCTGCTATGACAATTCTAAGTTTGTTAATATATTTGAATTATGCTTTCTATAAGCATGGTCTTAAAGTAGTTAAAAAGTTCTTGGATCAAGGTCTGCTTTGTAATATATTTTCTTTCTTTTTTCTCTGCAGTTTATAATTTGTGAAACTTGCTAATTTATCAGAGCTAATTAGCAGCTGGAATGTCTAGTAATTTTTCTGAATTTTCAAGTCTAAACTTAACTGACGTGAACTGATCCTTTTTTCTATTTTGTTTACACTTTTTAAATTTTAAAAACATTAATTCTGATGTTTTGGGAGATGATTTGTTTTCCTACTGGTTGGTGGCGAAGCAGAAAATTCATTAAGGGTGTTCAAAGTCGGCAAAGGGTGTTCAGTTGACCATTCTTAGCCACACGTAGCTTTGCGCCCTGCTGGTGGTGAGGGAGAGAAGGTTTTTTTTTTTTTTGGGGGGGGGGAAGGTGGGGTATAGTTCATGGAAGGTTTTTTCTTTATTGGTTTAATCACTCGATCGAAGTCTACTGTCAAGACTAATTCGGAATTCGCATTGCGTAGGCCCATTGAGGGGATAAAGCTCTCTGTACCCAATGGAGTCCATGTTAATAGGGAATTCGCGTTGAGTAGGCCCATTGAGGGGCGAAGAGCTATGTACTAAATGGTTTTCTATTCTTAAAAGCTTCAAGTCGAGACTTTTGATTAAAGGTAGAAGGTTCGATCTGACGTACCACACTCTTCGGTGGTAGTTAGTAGAAGTCTTAGTCCATGAGAGGTGTAGACTTTGCACTTCGATATATTAATTGCTCAAAAAGAAAGCTCTATAGTTGTAGATCCAAGAATCTGGGTGCCAATCTCTGCTGATTCTAAGTATAATAAATAAATAAATAAATAAAAAATGCACCATTATTGTAGCATATCCCTAGGAAGCTTGCTAGTTTTTTATTTGGATATGATACATGATACTTACTCTCAATCATTCTCGAAGAAAGAGAGGGAGAGATTCTTTTAATGTAATTTCTTTTTGCTTTTTCCAAAGTGGAGGCTTGGCGTAACTGGTAAAGTTGTTGTTAAGTTACCAGGAGGTCACGGGTTCGAGCCGTGGAAAAAGCCTCTTGTAAAAATGCAGGGTAAGACTGCGTATGATAGACCCTGGTCCGGCTCTTCCCTGGACCTCGCTCCGCGCATAGCGGGAGCTTAGTGCACATTATTGTTGACCGTTATGTAACATAGTTTAAAAATAATTCAGAAGAGCATTTGAGCTTATCATAAATGTATCAACATAGTTTTATTAGTCTCATGTCCAGAAAAGATTATTTAGTTGTTTTGCCTTGATCTTTGCTAGTGACTGAAATATTTCGAGATGTTCTTTTTTTTCAGGCTTCCTTACAGGCTGTAGTCTTCCTTGCTGATGACAAATAACAATGACGATGATATTGATTTAGGACTTGCTCTAGGTTGCACCACTCATAATGTTAAGACAAAGACGGAAGATAATTCGGGTGCAGGTGTAAATGCAAGCTCGACGGTCGACATGGCATTTGCAGCATCTGATCCCCTATCTGAATTAGTTTGGTCCCCTCACAAAGGTTTGAGCCTGAAATGTGCTGATAGCGGATTAGCCGACAAAAAACCTTTTCTTCTTTGGAATGTGGGACCAAGCAATGTGATTTCTCCGCCATCACAGAGCGGCAGACTTAAGGGGACTTATGATGAAAATGCTGTTAATGAAAGAATTATCGTTTCTCAGGAAAGGTTTCTTTTGGATGGAGTAGTTGATGACAAACATAGTCTAGCTTATTATGAGACCAACGTTATGGGATCAAAATGCGGAAATGAAGTAGGTAAGGCTACCATCTTAGTTATTTGGCTATTGCCTTATACGTGTCTTTACTAGCAATATTTATCTAGTGTTGCTCGTATTTATTCTGCCGAGGGTCTATTGAAAACAACCTCTCTATCTCCACAAGGTAGGGTAAGGTTTGTGTACACATTACCCTCCCTAGACCCCCACTATGTGGGATTATATTGGGTATGTTGTGTTATTGTTGTGGTTGTTGTTGTTACTCGTGTTTATTCTCTTTATTGTTAAACGCTGAGTAAACAGTCATCCGACAGGGTGCAGCAGCCAAGTGAAGATAATGAACACTGCTGATGGACTCGATACTTTAGGCATTAATCAAGATGCGGAAAGTTTGAAGAATACTGAGAAGGGCTTTTGCATTAGTCAAGATATCCAGATCCCTCAGACGGTTGAAAGTTCTGAAAATCATGCAGGTGTAGTCTACTACCCGAACCTCACTTTATTATTAGACAGTGTTACACAGAAGTATTCATATATGTATTCTGTGTCTATGCTGCGGAGGAGCTCCTATACATAAATCCCTTAAGGGATAATTACATTTTAGCACAAACCTAAAAAATAATAGCCAGCAAAATATATATATTTTGTATATTAACTATAAATATACATATTATATACATATATGTTTTGTATATTTGGGCTAGCGCCCAAAAATGAAAAAAAGCCTTAACAATGTCCTGTTGTTGATTTAGTGGGCTGACGAAAGGATGGTGACATTCCCATGTCATAACACGTGTCTTATTAGATCACTTTGTTTGATGCAGGTCAGGGAGATATAGGAACAGAGAGATCTCGGCAACATGGAACCGATTCCAAGCTTGATACAGGAACTACTGAACCTCTAGCAGAGAAAACGAATCAAGGAATTTCTGCTAATGATAAGTGCAAAGACGGAGATGTATCGGTTAGCAGTCAGGCTTTAATTCCTACTGCCAAAGACTCGGAAGCAGATGTAAGGTTAGAATTTTCTGTAGAAGAAGATAGTAGAAACAGAAAAAAGAACTCATATACTACCAGTCCGCCAGCAGAATGCATAGCGGAGAATGATGTACATCTTCCAGGGGTTAAGGAGACTTGTGATCAGAAGGAGGAGCAACTTCTTAGGGACAGTTCTGTTCCGCTTGAAGCTTCTCCGACATATAGCAGGTCGTCGTCATATAGAAGGAAAGGGAAAGGTAAAGCCATAACCGAAGGAAATGTCAACAGCAAGATGTCGAATGGTGAGGAAGATAGCCATGAAAGCGTAGAAAGCTGCAACAGTACAGGGTTAATCCCAAAGGGTAGGAAACGGTGGAACTTTGAGCAGCAATCTTTCGTTGGAAGTAAAAGAATCAGAACGCATATGCACGGAGATTCTGCAGCAGAATTGACAGTCGCATGTAAAAGCTCTTTCATGACTTGGATTTCGAACATGGTAAAGGGCTTTTCCAAATCCAATCTTGCAGAATCTCCTACTCTCGCTCTCACCTTTACTCCTAATAATAATGAGGAAAATCAAGGAAAGGAGACTAATAATCAAGAAATTGTTATGTATGACAAAGATCATGATCCGAGTAGCAGGCCTATGGGGTTTCAAACTGTATTTCAGTCGCTGTATTGTCCTACCTTGAAAGTAGCTGAAACAGAAATACCGAAAGATAACAACGTCCTCATTAAAGTTCCTCCGATATCGTGCCATCGGGGGGGCAATGTGACTTCTTCAACAGAAAACAAAGCTTCGAGTGACATTGCATGTAGCAAAGCAAATGATGGGCTGAACTCCACGGACTCATTGTCTAGACTTAAAACCAGCATAGGTGAGGAAAACAATACCTGTCATTCATCTGAACGCGACACAGTTTATGGCACGCCTAACAGAAATCAGTCTCTTCATAGTCTGTGGATAACTAGATTCTCAAACAGAACTCCCGGGACTACTGTTCTGAGCGCAGATAATCCCAAGCCAACTGCACATGAAACTCTAACATGTACCATGGAATGCAGAAAGCCTATTCCTCAAGCTCAAACGAGTGTCGAGTGTGTGATTGAACACCAAATCTCAGGCGCAAGGGAGACTTTGTCTGGAGACGAAGACGATGATGTTGCAGCTAGCTCAAAAGAGATCAATCAGAGTAATATACATCCTATTATACCTTACGCCAAGTTCAAGAAATCCGAGGCGCTGGCCTCTCTATTTGCCAGGAGATTGGATGCCTTTAAACACATAGTACCTTCTTCAACTAGAGGTGAGTACACAAGAACAACTTGTTTCTTCTGCGGCAGAAGCGGCCACGACTTACGCAACTGTCCAGAGGTGACGGAGTCTGAGTTGGAAGTTCTTATTAGAAACATCAGGGCCTATAATGGGGCTGAGGAATCTACTTGTCTCTGCATTAGATGTTTTCAACTTGATCATTGGGCTATTTCCTGCCCAACGTCATCTCCAAACCGGAACAGGAATGATAATTTGCAGCTCTTCACAGGCAATGAATGTTCATCTAGCTTTGTGGAAATAAAGCAAAGTCAACGGCTTGAACTTGCTAATCAGCTTTTGTTTGCAAGAACCTCCGGTTCCAATCAAATTCAGAAAAAGAGAACTCCTGTGGAGAACAGTTTAAAAGAAAGTATAATATCTTCCAATCTTGTTGGTAAGGAGATAACAGATGTCCCGAAAGGAATTTTTGATGTCATCAGGGGTCTCCGGTTGTCTCGTGTGGATATTCTCAAGTAAGCAAAGCATGTTATGCAAATTAGTATATTAATGTCAAGTTTGTTATTTCTTTAGATGTAGATTAAGGTAAAGCTTCCACAAAATAGATAAGCTAGAGTTAGATGCGGTGGCATACGTAAGATTCTGCATAGGCATTATCGGTCTATTATCACAACTCGGCTAATATATGATTTTTAGTTTGGGCAATAGAGGTTCTAAAGCTTTACTTCTTGTCCCAATTTAATTTATTTGGCATTCTTTACTGCTAGTGTCCCTCTGTTACATATATACCTATTGATTTTTTCAGTCTAATTACTTTTTGAATTTTGGTTTCCTCAGATGGATGAACTCCAACACTTCACTATCACATTTGGATGGGCTTTTCCTGCGTTTACGATTAGGGAAGTGGGAAGCAGGGCGAGGAGGTACAGGATACTATGTTGCATGCATAACTGGTAAGCTTTCATTATAGTTTTCGTTACAAACTTTTTCCCTGCCTTTCAATGCAGAACGGATTGTTATCTTTGTTTTTTTACACTTTGTCAATTATCTTCCTTTTCTGGAATCCGTAGGTGTAAAAGGAGAAAAATCTGAGAGAGATTCTAGGAACCGCATATCAGTAAATGTCTGTGGAGTCGAGTGTTTTGTGGGAAGCCAATATGTCTCCAACCAAGACTTTTTGGAGGTAATATACTTTATAGTTACCCGTTATACAGTTTTTTTTATGGAGCTGCTGATGATAGTTTTTGTTTTCTGGGCAATCAAATGATGGTTCCTAATTCAACTAGACATAGGGAAAGCTAAGGTTATTATCATGCTTAGTTAACCAAATCTGTTCTATCTTTTTATTTGGAAAGCTATACCCTGCATCAAATAGCCTCTTGCAGAAATGCAGGGTAAGGCTGCGTACAATAGACACTTGTGGTCCGGTCCTTTCTCGGACCCCGTGCATAGCGGGAGCTTAGTGCCCCGGGATGCCTATACCCTGCATCAAATGATGAAAGTGAGGCTATTATCATGTTAAGTACTTCGTTTTTCTTCTTCTCTTTAGGGAATTAATCACTTTTACATGTAAAGATTAAATAACATGTTTGCAGGAAACAGCATATTCAGTTGCTTACTTGGCTGCATGATTATGCTAATTTGATGTTGCATCTATAATAGTCCTGGTGTTGTTTTTACTTGACTCTTTTATGTGCACGAATCTTGTTACTTGTTGCACTCGCTGCTCTCTACGCGGACCATATATATGTGAAGTAAATTATGAACTTTTAATAAATTGCAGCCACTTTGAATTCACAGACTCTAAATATGAAATCCGTTTCTAATTCTTTACAGGATGAACTAACTACTTGGTGGCGAAAAATGTTGGAGAGTGGCGGGAAGATTCCTGCAGAAGAAGATTTAAGACTAAAGCTCGAGGAGCGGATGAAACTAGGGTTCTAAGAACTCGTCACAGCAACACATTAGTACCGAGTTTGGTTCGTCCCAAAGTGTCAAACCAGACCAAGATATGAGCTATTCCACCATCTTGTAAATAAGATTTTGGGTGCTATTTCACAACATTCTTTGTTCTTTTCATTTGGTATTCTAGACGTGTGAGATTGATAATTATTTTTTAGTGTTCATCTTTTGTATATAGATGAATTTGTTTGTGATCATAAGGCAATGAAATGTTAAATAACATGAGACATTGTCTGTAATAGGAAAAGAAACTAGGTTGCTGTTGGTAAAGAACATTTTCCAATATGAGCATCTTCTCCTTGTGTTTGGTCCAGTAGTATATATATATTTAACTCCAATGTAACTTTAGCATACGGTCCTCGCATAAAATAGAATAGTGTAAGTAATTAATAACGAATTTATACCATAAAATATCAACAACAACAACGACCCAGTAAAATCTCACAAGTAGGGTCTGGGGAGGGTAGCGTATACGCATTGACCCTCGGCTCCAGAAGACGAAAAGAGATAATATATCAGTACCATCAATAAAAAATTATAGGAATAATAACAACATTACAAGGACGAGTGAATAAGCAGAAATAATAATCTGTAAATAAGGCCCGACACTATAAAAATGAAAGAATAGTGTAAGCACAACATTGATCACTAGCAGGACCTCCACAACATTGAAGCGCCACCCCGACCATTCTTTTATTTGAAGAATTAACCCAAATAGCCGTCGACTAATTCGAATTTAAACCAACAAACATCTCCAAGTTTTGGCAAGTAATTATACCCTTGTTCAACTCATCGTCAACAAATTTAAGTATCTGACAAATCATTTTATGGATAAGAATATGACTATAATTGTCCCCCCAGTTCTTGAGTTTTCCATCAATGACATTGTACAACACGTCATATGACGAATATTGAGAAGAGCATAGTTTGAGATGAAATACATTTGTCTCAGTTTCATTACATTCAGCCATATAGAGGAGTTCAAAGAGTCGACATGTGTGAATGTGGTCGATCTCCAACCTCTATGTAGTCTTATATAGAGCAGATGAAAAGCAAATCCAGGACCAACTCAAATTAAGAACCTGAATTTGATACGAAAAGGATCGGTTAATTACTTTGGTCAATATTAAGAAAAACCCAAAATTATTACAAGGAAAAAGGAAAACAAAACAAGAGTAAATCGAATATATACCTTTTCCACTTAAATTAAGGACCCGTTTGGCCATAGATCTTGTCAAATATTTTTTCCAATTTTTTTTGACAAATACATATTTGTTCATAAATTTTATACATATTTTGGAAAATTACCAAATCCCAAGAGCTTGTTTTGGCCCAAAATATTAATATTACATTTTTTTTAAAATTGCCTCAAACTCTTGTATTTTATAAAAAAAACTCACCATTTATTATTTTGTAATAATGCTGATTCGTCTTCTCGGTTATCTGATAATGCATTATGTAGTTCATTATAAAAATAATAATTTTATACCAAATTTATTTATGTTCAGCACTATGGTTTGTGATAATGATAATGAATGTTATTGATGAAGGTACTATCGGGTATTTGTGATAGTTTTTAGAACTTATGGATATAAGTCATATTTCATCTTCTTCTTTTTTTTTTTTTAAAAGTGAAATATGTTTTGAAAACTTATGTCCAAATACATTTCATCTTCAAACCAAACTTCACCCAAATCAGATTTTTCAAAACAAATTTGGGAATCTATGATCAAACGCTAGCTAAGTTGTATGTGATGATTTAGGATGTTTGGAGTGCAAAAATATTGTATGCGACTAAAATCAGAGAGCCCGATTTTACGGTCGTTTCGACACCCAGAAGGCTCGAAGGACTAAGTTTGGTATCAAGGGGCACATCGGAGGTCCTCGGCCTCGAGGTAATCCACACCGGAGGTCCTCGACCTCGAGGTAATCCACATCGGAGGTCCTCGACCTCGATGCAATTCATATCGAAGGCCCTCGACATCGAGATAGTGCATATCGAAGGCCAACATAGAAAAGTGGAAAATTACCAAGGGGCACGTGGTTAAAGCTGACAAAGCACACAAGATAGTACACGCCCGTACCGTGGCATTAAAATGGATGTACCAGCCATTTCTCTTTAGATTAAATAGTTGTACCAGCTGTATTTCTTTGTAATGATTACACATGTACTATGTTGGGATTCTCCTCCTTATATAAAAGGGACCCTTGTCACTTTGTAAGACACATGATATTCAATTTACAAGAACAACAACATTCTCTGCTCTTTAATCTAAATATTCTCTACAATTGCTCCATTGATTTATTGTTTTCATTTATTGTGTTTCATTTATTGTTCTTCACTTATTACCTGCTATTGATCATAAATAGACCATCCTTAAGGCCCCCCAACACTGTCTCATAATTATCGATAGCCCTTAGTCAAGCTTCTCAAGCTCGACCTCGAGGCTCGCCCGGATACCCTCGAGACCAGGCCTCTTCGATACCTGGTTTGTATAATCTAGTTCTTTTCGCTCCTATTTCGTTTTTCTTGATTCATACTCAGCATCTACTGCCTAAATAATTGGTATTAAAATAGATCAGCATATTTTTTTAGAACCACGTAATCAAATATAATTGTAATTACCATTTTCACCGTAAACAGTTTGGCGCCCACCGTGGGACTAAAAATAATAGTGACCGTTTTAGTGCTGGTTTTCTAAAACGTCCAAGAATCTTCACTTTCAGGTCAAAAAATGTCTAACTCAGTAAACGCACGTGAAAACAAAGACCCTAAGGACCATGAAGCGCAAGCACCCGTGCTCAAGCGGGCCAAAGTGCCCACCGCCACGAAAGAACGAACTCAAAGTTGTATACCTAGGGGAACTATTGTGTTTAGAGAGGAAGATGTCGAAGCATTGTCCCAACCACATAGCGATGCGCTGGTAATTTCTTTCCTCTTAAATAGCATTCAAATTAAGCGTGTGCTTGTGGATCCAGGTAGCTCGGCCAATATAATCAGATTCGGGGTAGTATAGCAACTCAAGTTGCTTGACCAAATCGTACCCGATTCTAATGGCCTCAGAGGTTCAACATGGAGAGCGAAACGACGAAGGGGGAAATCATCCTCCCAGTCGACGTGTCCGGTACAGTTCGAGTCACCAGGTTTTATATCATCGAAAGGGACACGAGATACAATGCCCTGCTGGGAAGGCCATGGATACATAGCATTAGGGCGCTACCGTCGACTCTCCACCAAATGTTGAAATTTACAACCGCAGATGGCATAAAAACAGTGTACGGTGAGCAACACGCGGCAAAGGAAATGTTCGCGGTACGCAACGTGGCGCCAAAGCTCGTATATTCCACATCGGAGGGGTCGAAATAAAAACAGGTTCCCGAGGATGACGAGGAAGAATTCCTCACCCCTCGAGCCTTCGTTGCCCCCGAAGAATCGGACGCAAAAAATTCAACGGTCGAAGAGCTGGAACAAGCCGTTTTAATGAAACATCTACCAGATCGAAAGATATAGCTGGGAACGGGATTAACCCCCGAACTAAGGAAAGAACTCATTCAATTTCTTATTAACAACATTGATTGCTTTTCTTGGTCCCACTTAGATATGACAGGGATCTCGCTGGAAATAACCACCCATCGACTAAGCGTCGACCCCAGGTTCAAACCGGTAAAGAAGAAAAGGAGGCCTCAGTCCGAAGTAAAGCATGCGTTCGTCAAAGAAAAGGTAGCAAAACTCCTCAAAATAAGGTCCATTAGAGAGGTAAAATATCCCAAGTGGTTGGCCAATGTAGTAGTGGTCCCCAAAAAAGGGAACAAATTAAGAATGTGTGTAGATTATAAGGACTTAAATAGATCATGCCCTAAAGACTCATTCCCGCTGCCCAACATCGATCGGTTGATTGATGCCACGGCCGGCCACGAGACTCTCACCTTTCTCGACGCCTACTCCGGGTATAATCATATTCAAATAAACCCCGAGGATAGGGAAAAGACTTCGTTCGTCACGAAGTATGGCACATACTGCTATAATGTCATGCTCTTCGGGCTAAAAAATACAGGGGCCACATACCAGTGCCTAGTTAATAAAATGTTCGAACATCAAATAGGCAAATCCATGGAAGTTTACGTTGATGACATACTGGTTAAGTCTCTGCGCGTAGAAGACCATTTGGCTCATTTGCAGGAAACTTTCGACATCCTTAGAAGCTACAACATGAAGCTCAACCCCGAGAAATGCGCCTTCGGTGTAGGTTCAGGCAAGTTTTTAGGCTTCATGGTATCACACAGGGAGATTGAAATCAACCCCAACAAAATCAAGGTCATCGAAGAAATCATGGTGGTAAACAACGTAAAGGTCATACAGCAGTTGACCAGGCGGATAGCGGCGCTGGGCCGATTCATCTCGAGGTCATCAGATCGGAGCCATCACTTTCTCTATACCAAAAAAGAAGAACGACTTTGAGTGGACTCCGGAGTGCCAGCATGCCTTGGAGGAATTAAAACGGTATCTCTCAAGCCCGCCTTTGCTTCACACCCCAAAGGAAGATCAAACGTTATACTTGTACATAACAGTATCAGAGGTAGCGGTGAGTGGCATGTTGGTTCGAGATGAGCAAGGTACGCAATTCCCTATCTACTATGTAAGTCGAACCCTGGGATATGCTGAAACCAGGTATCCGCACTTAGAAAAATTAGCTCTTGCATTAATAAGTGCATCTCGAAAGTTGAAACCTTATTTTCAAAACCACAATATATGTGTTCTAACAACGTATCCTCTTCGGAATATATTGCATAAACCTGAATTATCGGGCCAACTGGCCAAATGGTCCATCGAGCTCGGGGGGTACGATATTGAATATCAACCCCGAACAACTATCAAGTCCCAAATTCTGGCGGACTTCGTGGCCGACTTTACGCCCGCACTCGTGCCCGAGGTAGAAAAAAACTTCTGCTAAAAACGTCCACATCATCGGGGGTGTAGACCTTATTCACAGACGGTGCCTCAAATGTGAGAGGATCTGGGCTCGGCATAGTTCTGAAGTCACCTGCGGGTGGCGCGATTAGACAATCTATAAAAATTGCAAAACTGACTAACAACGAAGCCGAGTATGAGGCTATGATTGCAGGTCTCGAACTAGCCAAAGGCCTGGGAGCGGAAGCCATCGAAGCCAAATGTGATTCCCTTCTGGTAGTAAACCAGGAAAACGGGAGCTTCGAGGTTCAAGAGGATACGATGCAACGGTACCTAGACAAAATTCAAACAACTTTGCATCGTTTCAAAGAATGGACTCTGGTCCACATAGCTCGGGAGCAGAACAGCGAGGCCGATGCACTCAGCAAATCTAGGGTCGTCCGTCGAGGAAGACGACATACTCCCCGAGGCTGTTGTTCGGATATCCAAATCGGTGATCAAAGAAGGCCATGCCAAAATAAACTCCACCAGCCTGACATGGGATTGGAGAAACAAATACATTGATTACTTGGTAAGTGGGAAGCTGCCCACGGATCCAAAAGAATCAAGGGCCCTTCGAACCAGAGCAACTCGATTTTCACTCGATGAGGGTGGAGCTTTATGCAGGAGAACCTTCAATGGGCCCCTAGTAGTATTCTTGGGACCGAGACACTGATTACGTGCTCCGAGAAATCCATGAGGGCACCTGCGAAAACCACTCCGGTGATGATTCTTTAATTCAAAAGGTGATCAGAGCAGGTTACTACTGGGATAGCATGGAAAGGGACATCAAAGAATTTGTCCGAAAATATGACAAGTGTCAGAGATTCGCGCCGATGATCCACCAACCCGGTGAATAGCTACATTCAGTCTTATCACCATGGCCATTCATGAAATGGGGAATGGACTTAGTCGGCCCTCTACTAACGGCACCAGGAAAAGCTAGATTTATTTTGTTTATGACTGACTATTTCTCAAAATGGGTGGAAGCACAGGCCTATGAAAAGATAAGAGAAAAAGAAGTCATCGAATTCATATGGGATCACATCATGTGCCGATTTGGGATCCCCTCCGAGATAACGTGTGATAACGGGAAGCAGTTCATCGGAGGAAAAATAACAAAGTTTCTCTAGGATCACAAAATCAAAACAATATTATCAACGCCCTACCACCCTTGTGCAAATGGTCAAGCTGAATCCACAAACAAGACCATCATTCGGAACTTGAAAGAAAAGTTAGAAGATGCGAAGGGAAAATAGAGAGAAACGTTGCCCGAAGTACTATGGGCATATCGGACAACCTCTAAATCGAGCACATGAGAGACGCCGTTCTCTTTGGTGTAAGGGACCGAAGCTTTGATATCGGTCGAGGTCGGAGAAACAAGCACCAGATTCCGACATGCCACTGAAGACTCAAACAATGAGGCCATGACTACGGCCCTCGAATTATTAGACGAGAAGCGAGAAGCTTCACTGGTCCGGATGGCCGCCCAAAAACAAAGAATCGAAAGATACTACAACCGAAGAGCAAACCTCCGATATTTCAGAACCGGGGACTTAGTTCTAAGAAAAGTCACCCAAAGAACTCGAAACCCTAATGAAGGGAAGCTAGGCCCGAGTTGGGAAGGACCGTACCGCGTCCTTGGAATAATCGGCAAAGGACCCTACAAGCTCGGCACCATGGAAGGCGAGCAGCTGCCAAACCATTGGAACATATCAATGCCCAAGCGCTATTATTGCTAAGGTACAATCCTCTCCTTCTGTCCTTCAAGCTTTTACACTAACCAAATGCGCAGGAATGCGATCAAAGGGAATCAAGACATCCCCCATCTCGAAGGCCTTAGGTTTGAAAGCATGAGTTGCGCTCTTTTTACCCTCACATTGGTTTTTATCCCGAAATGGGTTTTATCAGCGGGGTTTTTAACGAGGCAACATCCATATGCTACCTTAGGAGAACTCACCAAGTATTCCAGGCTTCTCTTCGATCAACCTCGAATACTGAGGGGCATCCCCCCAGGAGATCACTGAAATATGCCAAAGAGGGTCTCGACAGGAAAAGGGTGTATCGGACCAAACGGTCGAATGAACCGTGTCTGTATAGAATAATCGAACCCTTGATGGAAAAAACTTGTATATTTGTACCGAGTAATCAGAGAAGTACCTTCTATCATCAAAAATTTCGCACATCAAAGAAGTTTGCCATTTTTACAAGAGATAACCCCAGGGCCAAAAATTTAGCGAGCACACGGGAACTGTCCTCGATAGTCACTCCACCGAATCGCCAAAACTCGAAGCCATAAGACCTCAGGGTAGGTAACTTCAAGATCATAAGCCCTCCACGAGGAAATATCAATAGCATAAGCCCTCCTCGAGGCAATATCAATTCCGACTCGGGGATTGCCCCCGGCTGTTGGCTCATCAAGCTATCTAACTCGAAGTCGTAAGACCCCCGGGCCGGAAACTTCGAACCCATAAGCCCTCCATGAGGCAACATTAAAAGTTTAAGATCAAGCAAGGCATGTACAAATTTGTAAGACCTTAAAACAGGCATAAACCCCATACCAAAGTCAAGGTTATATATCGAACTTGTACGACCCAAAAGGCATACCCTCGATATAGATGCCATGGCTATCTCATTCGGGGACTAAAAGGCTCCGTCCAAACTAAAGCAAATCGGAGACGTCCGACCGTTGCCATAAAATCACAGGATTCCATTTACTTCGAAAAGCTTCGAAAAGAATCGGTTAAAGGTTGTACCAACCTAAAGCGTAAGAGCCAAAGTCGCCCACTGCATTAAAGGTTGTACCAACCTAAAGCGTAAGAGCCCAAGTCTCCTGCTGCATTAAAGGTTGTACCAACCTAAAGCGTAAGGGCCTAAGTCGCCAGCTAGTCGTATCGACGTTACGCGTAAGAGCCCGAGTCGCCAGCTAGGTGTCATACCGACACAAAGCGCCTCAGGGCCAATTTGAAAACCTGAGGGTCGTTGAGCTCGAGTCGCAACCCGACTCGAAGACTAAGCCCGACATGGTTAACTAAAGCGCCTCAGGGCCAATTTGAAAACCTGAGGGTCGTTGAGCTCGAGTCGCAACCCGACTCGAAGACTAAGCCCGACATGGTTAACTAAAGCGCCTCAGGGCCAAAAAAAAGTGTAAGTGCCCAAATCGCCAACTAGTCGTATCGACCTTACGCGTAAGAGCCCGAGTCACCAGCTACTGGTCATACCGACACAAAGCACCTCAGGGCCAAATTGAAATCTTGAGGGCCGTTGAGCTCGAGTCACAACCTGACTCGGAGACTAAGCTCGATACTGTTAACTAAAGTAGGGGTGTGCATTCGATTTATCGATTCGATTTTGACCCTTATCGATAATTACTTATCG
>ML381938.1:0-45128 GCA_005239525.1 Nicotiana knightiana
TGTAGGAGACTTCTATTTCAACCGGGAAACACTTAACTCGTCAAAACTCGGACTTGGGCAAAAACTGGGGACCCTGGCGTTATGATGCTAACGCCTGGCTAACGCCAGGCAAGGGCTGGTGTTTCAGCCCTAACGCCTGGTTAACGCCAGGGTAGGGCTGGCGTTTCAGCCCTAACGCCTGGCTAACGCCAGGGTAGGGCAGGCTGTTTGGCTCTGTTGCTCGGCTATCGCCCGGGTGCCTCCTTTCGCGTATTTTTCGACGTATTTGCATCCTTTTAGCCCCGTTTCCATCTCCACTTCACCTACACATGAAATAACTCCATTAAGCACATAATAAGTGTAATTTTATCATTAANTGGCCACATTTGATTGGCCAGAACATGTCACTTGCACATGTGGCGCGATTTCATTAGCCTTTTAATGTGACTTGGCATGCCTTGTCATTTTGACACGTGACATGATCTCATTGGCTCTTCTGTTTGACTTGGCATGCCACGTTATTTGACATGTAGCACCAAACTGGGCCTCTAAGAAGATAACATCTTGGGCTTAATGAAGTGGACTCATCACTTTAGCCAAACTAAATGGGCTAACCCAATGGATTCAGGCTTATTTATTTAATTCATATACATTGGATTTAATAATTAATCCAATTATATTAGCCCAATAAATTTAATTCAACTAATATATCTTGGATTTAAAATATAGTCCAAATTATTTTATAGATTTAATCCAAAAAAATTTATATGCCTACAAATGGGGTACAGAAGTATCCAACGTCAAAGACTGTCTTGAAGTATAATGTCTTTCTTTCCCACAATCTCCTTTTCTTGCTGGTTGATGCACTACTGCAGAGTAATTATTCCTAAGATTAATGTGACATAACTTTGTCAAGTGAGCTTGCAGGAGTAATCCCTACTTATTCATAAGGTCATACTGCCAAGAGCACTATTTAAGAGTCTCTTTGACCATTTTTGCTATTTGTTTAACTAAAAGAAGCTATTTTTTCCAAATGACTGGTATTCTTTCAAGAAAATCGTGTCATGTCAATATCCCTTCGTGTAAAACCAGTTGCAAGGCAGGCCCAGAATATTTTAATAGTGGATCAAAACAAAAGTATTACTTGTTGTATGTGGTCGCGCGAGTCCTACGAATCCTTTAACCTTTTGGACTCAAATAATGACTTTACTCTTTCCACTCTTCTTTATTTTCCTTTCACGTCTTGCAGCCTTTTAGTTGAACTAGGATACTTAGTCCTTTTTGGACTCCCATAACTTTCACAATTTATATCCAGATAGGATTCAAAGCACCGCCACTACTTATATATAAATAGGGGCCTAGCAGAGGGTTTGGAGCTCAGAACAAACATTAGAAGAAGAACTTATATTAGTGTACTCTGAAGTTCGAGGCGTAATCTCCATGTAAGTATTTTCTTTTGATATTAATTTTAATTATCTATTCCAGATAATCTTGGCCTGTTATTCTTTCGCAGCGACTTCAATTGATCCATGAACAACACTTTCTTTTCATACAATTGTTTGCTTATGACTAATTTACCTCCTTTTGAATAGAGAAGTACATCAGTATTGTGACAACCCTTTCTTTTAGTTATCTTCCTTATCTTCTAAAAAATTGTCACATGATCACACATTCTTAATCACCAAAAATATATTTGTACCTTTGATTTCTACCGCAATCTTGAAGAGAACATGCTCGATATCGGCGAATGTATATAATTTGGAAGAAGTTTAGAACTTGCTTTGTGTTCCAACTTTTCTAGCAATAGTAGCTTCTTCCTTGGTTATTTTCTTTTAGTTGTCAAAACCTCATATAGCCTGTACCTCATGTTACTATGCTAATGATAATTTTACAACGTAAATCTAGAATCACCATACTTTGTGACTTGCATCTTTACTTACTGCAATTTATAAATTAAAGTCCACTCACAAATTTCTTTTGATGATTTCTCTTCTTTCAGCAAGTAAGAGGTTTTAAGGCAGCCACTTTGAGTCCGTTATTAACGCCTGCGAGATACTTGTGCTTAGGTTAACTTCTTCTACGTTTTTTTCTTCTTTTACTTTTGTAGGTCAAACAAGAAGGATGTATTCTTGTTTAACGAGATGATCCATGCATGAATAAGACAATCTTAGGGTGTGAGTGGACGAGTACTCATCCTTGCCCGAATATTGGAGAGATTACTCTCAATGTGGCCCAACTATTGGAGAGATTACTCTCAAAACGACCCGACTACTGGAGAGATTACTCTCAATATGGCCAAACTACTGGAGAGATTACTCTCAATGTGGCCCGATTACTGGAGAGATTACTCTCAAAATATCCCGACTACTGGAGAGATTACTCTCAATATGGCCCGACTACAGAAGAGATTACTCTCAAAATGGCCCGATTACTGGAGAGATTACTCTCAAAATGTCCCAACTACTGGAGAGATTACTCTCAATATGGCCCGACTACCGGAGGGATTACTCTCAGTGTGGCCCAATTACTAGAGAGATTACTCTCAAAATGTCCCGACTACTGGAGGCCATTTCATTCACTCAGACCTTTCTGCCCATTCCAATATTCTTGATTTGGATTTTAATGATCCTTTTTTTTTTGCAGCCCGAAGAGATGGAAAATTTCAGAGACTATACTTCACCTTCCTCCAAACTTAGATATCTCCTAATCGAGACTGAAGATGGCATAGAACAAACCAAGCTTTTGGTTCACACCCCACAAGCTGGCCGGTATGCAGACTTATGGCCTTCTTTGAGAAACTCCCTTTATGTAGAAAACTGGACCTTGGAGCACAAGTCAACTTCTAATCCATTGTCCAAGATGTGGTCTCTCCAAGCGTCAATCCATCGCCACGTAAGCATTTCTAGCACCTTTCCAAACTTAGAACGTCGCGTAATTCAAGGAGAAGTACGTTGGGAAAACACAACAACAATTGAGGGCGAGTATCATCATATTCCAGGATATTGGGAATGGGCTGAAGATGTACTTGGTGGAAGCCAACAAAATCTGAGTACAAAAAAGATTTATGATGCTGTCTATGCCTCACTTTTCACTAATGATCTAAACTCGAACATCTTGCAAGCATTTTGTGAGGCTTGGTGCCCCAAGACGAACACGCTTCTTACATCAGTTGGAGAACTATCTATCTCTCTTTGGGACTTACATATCCTTGGAGGTCTACCCATTGCAGGTTCTCCATATGAAGAAGTGGTATCTGAGACAAGAGAACTTATTGGTTTGGACGAAAAACAGATAAGATTTATCCCCCGATCTTGCGAGTATTTATTTGTTGCCTTTCATCATCTTAAGGAAGGTACGAGTGCTAACCAAAAGGTCTCTTTCAGCAAGTGGACAAATTTTTGGTATAACAAAACTTTGATATATAAACCTGCCCCACTGTGAAAGGAAAAGAAATCCGCGCGCTTAAAGTCGACATATTATCCTAACGGAGTTATTCCCGAGACAACGAGGTGGTCGAGTGATCAAGAAGTTATATTCTCTAGGCTTAGGGTGAGGGCTGACAAGAAAGATGAAACGTATGTAGCAGCATCCTTATCAATTTGGCTATATGCCTTTGTGTCTCCCAAGGCAGAAAACTCCATTCGTCCCGAGACTTTTAAGATGGCAAGCACGATGGCAGGCGGGCGAAAGATTAACCCTGCGATCCCAGTATTGGCGAGTATTTATCACGGTTTGAATAAGATTTTGTGTTCTTCTCAACTTGATCAGGTCAAAGTTTGTTTTCCCATTCATTATGTTTACGGCTGGCTTGCACATTACCTGAAAACCCATTATCCACTTGCTAAGGGTCCGTCTGTCCCTTTGATGGTGGAATACTCAGGAGAGGGAGCTGCGAGGTACTTTGACGAGAAGGATGCGAGAAAACGCATCCACACTGGGGAGGATATAGTTTGGACACCAACAATGTTAACCAATTATCGTCCTTATTATTATGTGGATAACGATGCCCCTCAAGAGTTGGATTCAAATTACTTCATGAGCTTACGTTTTAATTACCTCCCTTTGAGGTATGGTAACTCATTCATCATCGAGCCATATAGCCCGCATCAGTTTGGTTGTCAATTTGGGTTTTACCAGAACGTCCCCGGTTTTTTGGAGAATGATATCCGTAACACATCTCTAGATGAAGGACTCAAATTTTGGAGGATTTGCACACTGTATCGGTCTATGTCACGTGCATTTTTTCCCCCAACAGGGGATCCTATGGAGAATCCTTTCTCCACCAATTATATGTCTTGGTGGGAGAAAGCGCATGGGATGTTTCTCGAGAATAATTTACAAGCTTTGGTATATAATGTTGGGCTAAAGTCTACTACTCCTTTAGGAGGTGAAGATCAAGTTGTTGGAAGGACGCTCCCAAAAGTTAAAGAGCCACGTATTCCAATCCCAAAAGTAGGTACACAACATAAGAAAAGGAAGATTAAATCCTCAAAGCGGCTTTGAAAGAGGTGGTGTGCACTTCAACGGATTTGGAGAAGCACCCTTCAGTTGTTCAATTTAGCACGCAAGTTCCTCAAGATGCATGCCAGAGTACCAATGAAGATCAAAACTGGAAAAAGGAAACGGCCTAATCCAATAGAGATCGTTGAGGTTCCAAGTGTTGATAGTCCCTCAAGAACGCCTACAGCTTGTAACAAGGAGGTAAAAATACAATCACCTTGCCCTTTCTTTTTTATTTTTTATTTTCTAACCAAACAAATGGCTCTACTAAAAAATATTCACTTTCTTTGCCTTTCCCTTATGCAGTTAAATGCCATTGGGCATCCAGTGGTATCCCCACATGATAAACCGCAAGTGAGTAACGAATCTATTGGAGGTCCTACATCTAAAGTGAAGACACCTTTAAAGGCATCATCTCTTCCTCATGACAGAGCGCTAAACCAACCAACTCTAAACGAGATAATTCGCGTCCTGCCGATGACAAATATAGCAGTATCTATTTTGAAGGAAAGAGCATTGTCTTTAATCGCAAAAAGGAATTCGTCTTGGGACTTTGGGAGGATATTTGCAACAGACTCTCCAAAACTCATACAGAACTGCTCTCATCTTATAGGGAGCAAATCGCTGAGATTTTCGAGGATATGAAGAAGACGAATATTTTGGATCTTTCTCCATTAGAGAGTGTACTGGATTCTCTTTTTGAGCTTGCCGCGTCATATGACCAAGAGCGATCCAATATGGCTGATAAGACCAGTGAAGATGAGAAACTAGAGCTGGTTTCTAAAGCTAAAGAGTGCCTCGAGTCATTTAAACTTGAAGCAAGTGAGAAAGTTTCCTCTAGTGACAAGAAACTGAAGAGAGTCATGAAGAAGTTGCAGACATTACAACAAGAGAGGGAGAACCTCGAAGGTGTTATAGAAGCGACTCAAAAGGAGGTTGAAGAGATTCAGACAAGAGTTTTAGCTGCCGAGACTGAGGTCTATTTATATGACAACGTAAATTTGTTGACTGATGAAGATTCGGCCAATTTGGAGGAGATGAAGAAGAACCTGGAGACTAGCTGTCAAGAATTGATCAACTACAAGTTTTGTTTAGATTAGGCTATTAGCATTATCTCCCCTTTTATATTCATGTTAGATTGACCTAGTGGATATTTATTTCATCTTAAATAAGATTTCTTCTCTTTTGCTTTACATTGCCCGACATTTATCTTGGTCGCATAATTTTCAGCTTTTCGTACTCATAACGAAAGATTCATGTTTCATCGTAGGAGAGTCCAGTTTGATTTCTCGAAAATTAGACTTCATTATCTAAAACATATCCAAAACTTAGAATCAAACACCTTCATAATCTACCCAGATAATATTTTGAAACCAACTTTAGATTTCACCACGTTGAAAATTTCAGATTTGCGCGGTCTCGTTAAAAAATTTATATCTTGGTGTAGAAAAGTCAAAATCATGAATCGTTTGATTTTTTGAAACCTTAACTTGCACATATATGACATATCAAAAATTCAAGATCTAATTCCTTAAGGAAAAAATCATATAATGGTTCGACATCAATATTAAATTCTGATGAGGCAACGATTTCAGATTTGCACAACTTCACCAAAACTTTTGTATATTGATGTAGGAATGTTGAAATCATGAAGCGTTTGATCTATTGGCAACTTAACTTTCGAATATATAACATATCCAAAATAAAAAATTTAATACCTTAAGGATAGTTTCATATAATATTTTGAAGTTAATACTAAATCCTGCCACGGTGACGGTTTCAGATTTAAACGACCGCACCAAAACTTTTGTATCTTGCCGTAGGAACGTCGAAATCATTAACCGTTTGATGTATTGAAAACTTAACTTTCAAATACATAAAATATCCAAAATTCAAAATTTAATGCCTTAAGTATAGTTTCAGATAATATTTTGAAGTCAATACTAAATCCTGCCACGGTGACGATTTCAGATTTGCACGACTTCACCAAAACTTTTGTATCTTGATGTAGGAACGTCGAAATCACGAAAAGTTTCATCTATTGAAAACTTAACTTTCAAATATATAACATATACAAAATTCAAAACTTAATGCCTTGAGGATAGTTTCAGATAATATTTTGAATTCAACTTTGGTTCCTGATATGCCGACAAGTTCAAATTAGTGCGACTTCATCAGAATATTTGTATCATGGTGTGGGAGACTTGAGATTGTAAGAGTTTTTTAATTGTAAAAAAATTGAAATTCAAGAGCTTCATTCTTACCAAATATCTTGGGTCCAAGTCTCTCTGAATTTGAAATGTCATGAAGGCAGACCATAATAACTTGAAGGTTTGGCGAACGTGAAGGCATAACGGGTCCCCGACTTCAATGCAAATGTTTGGTAACCTCCAAAAAAAATTAATCATTTCATCAAAGACACCAATTTACCGTAGTGGTTTTCCCCCTTTAAATCAAATGGTATCCATAGTTTAACAAAAGAATGGTATCCCAGCTCGATTTTTAACTACTGATTGAATGAATGACATTCCATTGTACTTCATTCGAACAAAGATTGGGGGATTATGTATCTTTTGAACTTATGCGACTGAACTCAGAATGAAACTCTAAGCTGCCTACGTACCTCAGTGAAGAGGATCAAGTCATACTGTAGTTCAGAATGGGTAGATTCTTTTTTTTTTTTTTATGTCCTAACTTTTTCCTAGGTCGCCTCTTCGAGGTTTTCAACCTAGCGGATTCTCATGCCATCTGCATCAACCAGCTTGTAAGCCCCACTTGAATAAGCTTCTTGCACGACATATGGCCCATCCCATTTTGAAGTGAACTTCCCTACAGGTTTATGGGAAGTGATAATGGGTCTTCTTATGGCAAGGACTTGATCTCCTACTTGAAAGGATCTCGGGCGAACTCTTTTATTGAAGGCACGAGACAATCGAGCTTGATAGCATTCAAGACTTTGTTGGGCCTCCAACCTATTCTTATCAAGAGCCTCTAACTCTGCTAATCGAAGTCGAGTTTTTCTTCATGAGTGATCCCTTCTTGAATATCCAGTCGTAATGAAGGTATTTGACGCTCAAGTGGCAAGACGACTTCGACTCCATAAACGAGTGAATACGGAGTTGCTTGTGTTGGTGTGCGGTGAGTCGTCCTATATGCCCATAGAGCTTCTTCCATAAGGTCATTCCACTCTCGTTTGGATTTGGAGACGACTTTCTTCAGCAGGTTGCATAAACCTTTGTTGAATGCATCAGCTAGGCCATTGGCGGCAGCATTATACATTGAAGAGTTACGTTGCTTGAAGCCAAGGAGATCACAAATATTGTTCATCAACCTATTGTCGAATGGCTTTCCATTATCCGTTATTATGTAACGAGGAATGCCAAATTGATAGATTATGTTTACTCGGATGAAACTTGCAACATTTTCCTTCTTTACCTCCTTAAGTGCAACAATTTCAGCCCATTTTGAGAAGTAGTCAGTTGCAGCCAAGATGTATAAGTGCCCACCAGAAGACTTCGGCAGTGGTCCCACAACATCCAATCCCCAAGCGTCAAACGGCCAGGATGCAACAGTCGGGTGCAACACTTCAGGAGGTTGATGAATAAAATTCGCATGGAATTGACAAGCCTTGCATCTTCGAGCGTAGTCCAAGCAGTCTTTTACCATCGTTGGCCAATAATATCCCATCCTTTTTATATGGAAGTGGAGCTTTGGTCCAGACTGGTGCGACCCACATACCCCAGAATGTGCCTCTTGCAAAGCTTGGAGTGCTTCTTCTTCCCCTAAGCATCGCAAGAGTACTCCCTCGAATGACCTTCTGTATAGAGTGTCTTTGTAGTAAAGGAAGCGAGGTGCACGACGACGGATTTCAGTCCTTCTCCTCGAATTTTCTGGGAGTATCCCATAACACAAGTAGTCGATAATGGGTTGTCGCCTTTCTTCTTTCTCAACTTCAGAAACAGCGACAAGATGCTAGAGTTTATTTTCTTCACTTTCAACCTCATTTAGTAGCGGTACTACCCATTTTTGGTAGACAGTAACTTGCGCTTGATCAGACAGGATTAACGATGAAGCTAAGGCAGCTAAAGCATCAGCCTTCTTATTTTCTTTCCTTGGCACATGCTGAATAGTCACATCATCGAGCCACCCCATTAACTTTTTAGCGTAATCATGATATGGGCGTAGTTCAGGCTTCTTAACCTCGTAACTACCCAAAAGCTGATTGACCACTAACTGGGAGTCACCAAAGACTTGCAACTGCAATTGCTTCATATCAACGGCCATTTCAAGCCCAAGTATTAATGCTTGATACTCAACAACATTGTTGGAACAGAGTTGTGTCAAGGTGAAGGAGTAGGGCAAGACTTCACCTTGGGAAGTGAAAAATACTATGCCAGCACCAGCTCCCCCGTGATGCACAACACCATCAAAGTATATCTTCCATGGAGTTTGAACTTCAACGGCCATTGCGTCCTCATCAGGTAGTTCGTCAGTTAGCTCCAAGTCATCAGGTATCAGATGATCTGCCAAGAAGTCTACCAATGCTTTTCCTTTTACAGCCTTTTGAGGGATGTACAAGATCTCGAATTGTTGGAATTGGAGATACCATCTCGCTAGTCTATCACTAAGAACAGGTTTTGACATCACGAACTTGATGGGATTTTCTTTGGAAACAAGATGGACAACATGAGCTTGAATGTAGTGCTTCAACTTTTGAATTGAGAAGACTAGCGCCAAACACAACTTTTCAATTGGCGAATAATTCAGATCATTTGGTGTCATCATCTTGCTGAAGTAGTAAAGGGAGTTTTCTTTCCCCTCACTATTTTCTTGGGCCAACAATGCTCCAACAGACCTTTCTTGCGCCGCAATGTATAGTATCAATGGCTTTCCAGGTATAGGAGCTGCTAAAACTGGAGGCTTCATCAAGTAGGCTTTGATACTTTCGAAAGCGTTGCTAGAAGCTTGGTCCCACTTGAAAGGAACGCCTTTCTTCATGAGGCGACTAAATGGTTGGCACCTTCCAACTAGGTTCAAGATGAATCTCCTAAGGTAAGCTAGCTTTCCTAACAGACTTTTCAATTCATGAATATCCCGAGGCTCAGGCATTTTCAAAATAACATCCACTTTAGCTTGATCAGTTTCGATCCCTCGATGTCGGACAATGAAACCAAGGAACTTTCCAGAAGTAACTCCAAAGGCACATTTCAATGGGTTCATCCTAAGTTGGTACCTCTGAAGAAAACTCAAACACCATTCTCAGCTCTTTCAAGTGGTCGCCCTCCTTTCTTGATTTTACCACCAAGTCGTCAACATAGAATTTGATTCTTGTGGAGAAGATGGTCGAAAATATTTTGCATAGCCCTTTGGTACGTAGCACCAGCGTTCTTCAAGCCAAAAGGCATCACCTTGTAGAAATAAATACCCTTGAGGGTACGGAATGCAGTAAGCTCTTCATCTTTTAGTGCCATGCAGATTTGGTTATAGCCCGACGAACCGTCCATGAAAGACATTGCTTCGTAACCAGTAGTAGCATCGATCATCAGCTCTAGAATAGGAAGCAAGAATTCGTCTTTGGGACATGCATTGTTGAGAACTCTGAAGTCAACACATACTCGAATCTGGCCATTCTTCTTCCTTACAGGTAAAATACTTGAAACCCATGTTGGGTATTTAACCTCCCGAATAAATCTCGCTTCAATGAGTTTGTTAACTTCGGTTTCAATCAGGGGAACCAAGTCCGGCCTCAAGTGCCTTTGAGCTTGCTTAACAGGACGAGCGTTATTCTTGACCGCAAGGTGATGGACTGCCACTTTAGGGTCCAAGCCATGCATTTCTTTGTAACTCCAAGTAAAGACATCTCTAAACTCCTTGAGTAACTCAATATAAGTTCTTTCTTCATCAACTTCTAATAAAGCACTTAGGTAGGTGAGTTTTGGTTCTTCATCAGTGCCAAGGTTAACTTCTTTTAAAGCATCAACAATTGCTTTCACCCCTTCTTCAAGTTCCGGGGGAGCATCTTTCGCATCTTCATTTTCTTGAGGGTCACCATCGTTGAATGATATGTGATAACACGATGAAACATCGTCCAATTTCTCATCATGCTCCATTATATATAAAACACCATGCTCGCTATGTGCAGTAACATGATACGAAGAACCCACACTTTATTCGTCTTCATCACGTTCTTTAGTGTATACCACAGTGTATGGCTTCACCTTCAGTACTTCATCACACGAAACCATGACTTCTGTTTGTCGCCTCATTCTAGAAGGAACCAAACTTTGGAAATCTTTAGAGACCCTCTGAATTTTGGGCAAAGCGGGTGTTCTTGTATTTTGATAATTTCTCTGGAACTTATTCACCTTCTTTAATGGACCCAATATCTCAAATACAGATGTCCTCACAGTTGATTTTCCAAGTGTATAAAAAACAGAAGGCCTGTTAGAAGCGGCAGATTCATTTTCTACAGTGATGTAATTGCTACTCGCCCTTCTGATGGAGATGCGCACTGGTGACAGTTGCTTGTATCCCAAACCTTCGCATGGTTTCCTCGTTGCAACTTCTGATGGGAGCTTCCCTAACTTTGATGGATCATCAGGATATCCAGCTTTCGCAAATAGCTTGTAAGCGTTAGGATCAAAGCCTTCATTTGTTCGCTTTGTAGGGAGTGCCACATTCTGCAAATGATTTTGAGCTACAAACCCTGTAAGCGGCTTCGAGGACAACTTTACTGCCTCAATTCGTTTCACCGGAAGAGTTAACTCCTTTAGTTTGTTGGTTTGGAGATTAGATGATTCACCCTCGTCTTTCTTTCTTTTAGGGACATATTGGAGCTTAGGACTTACTTTCTTGCCATAAGATGCAATATCTCCTATATGATATTTATTCACGTTGGGTTGTACCTCCTCAGTAACAACTTTGGCTTTACCGATAGTTACCTCAGCTCTTTTAGCTATGGGCTCGGCATTCTTGCTTTTTATGTCATCATCAACTTTTAGCTCCTTCACAATGTGGTTTTTCAATTAGAAGCTTTCATCAGCGAAGTGTGACTCTGCCTCAGTGAATGGAGCATCATCGGATATTATCGTCTTCTTGACTTCACCCTCGTAGTATTTTAAGCATTGATGGTAGGTAGACAGAACTACTTTATTCTCATGTATCCAAGGCCTTCCAAGAAAGACATTGTATGAAGTCTTCGCATCTATCAGATGCAGCCATGCACTTGATTGCATATCTTCAATCGTGATTCCCAGCCTGATCGCGCCTATGGCTCTATGCCCCCCTGGTTGAATCCTTGGATCATCACACGATTTTCTGAGAGTTTGTTCATGGGAATACCAAGTTGTTTCACAGTTTGTATTGGCAAAATGTTCACTAAGGATCCTCCATCAATGAAAATTTGGTTTATCCTTTCATCACGCATATAGCCAACCAGGTACAATGGGCGGTTATGAGGAGTGTCACCTAGGAGAAGATCGTCACTTGTGAATGTGACTTTTTCCTTACAAGCATCAACTTCTTGAGTAGTGGAGTCGATGAGCTTTTCCGAAGATGGTGCCGATGGTAGGTCATCACTCATTTCTTTCCCTTCGCCAGTATGGCAACAAGAGGCATCAATACCCCCATGGGAAATCTTCGTGCAGAACCAACTTGGTACAAATTCCTCCAAAGTCACTGGATGTCGTGGCTTCTGAGGGTGGTGCACCTCCACTTTCGCTTTCTTAAGTGCTTAACTGGGTTCCATCTCCTAAGTCTTTTAACCATAATGCTCCTTGTTGGTTTTTCCATTGATCCTTTTCGTAGGTTCCTTTTGTGGCGCCTACGACGAGTTACCAACGTCCAACCTCCATCGTCTTCAGGTTGATGGTCTTCAACTTTATGGTTTTCCAGTAATTCGTCATTTTTACTTTCTTTAAAACCGCATAATTCATCTGGACTGAATGAGCCAAAGGTGATAGAAACATGGTTTGCGCTTTCTTTCTCATCTTCAAGCACGATCTTCTTTTCACGAGCCAAGTCCATAACTTTGTCCTTGAAGACAAAACACTTCTCCAGAGGGTGGCTTACTACTCGATGTTACTTGCAGTAATTTGGGTCATTTGTTCTCCCAGCTTCATTTGGTCGCTTCATCTCCGGGAGCTCAATGAGATTTAACTCGAGGAGTTCTTCAAAAATAGCCAGCGCATCAGAATCCAGAAATGAGCACTCTTTCTCTTGCATTTCTCGTAGAATCAACTTTCCACTTGGATTATCTTGAAACAGAGTGGATCTCATACTCTGCTTCTTGCTCACTTTCGTCGCGAACTTCGCAGGTGATGTGCTGACATTCATAGCTTCTTTATTTTCGGATCTTGGTATAAACTTGCTCCATTTTCTGACTTCTTGCTTGTCATTCCCTTTGCGAGGTTCATAGATGGGCAGCCTTTCATTTCCAGCGGAGGCCATGCTCAACTCAATGTCATGGGCACGAGTTGCAAGTTCTTCAAATGTGCTAGGCTTGATACCTTGCAAGATATAATGCAATACCCAATGCATACCTTGGATGCACATCTCTATGCCAGAAGCTTCACTAAGCCTGTCTTCACAATTGAGGCTTGCATTCCTCCAACGATTGATAAAGTAGCAACTTCGTACTTGCTTTTGATAGTTCCTTCGATGAACTCCTTCAGTTGATCGATTGGAATCATCCCTTCAGACGAGATAGGGACAGCCTTATTGGATGCATCTTGTCTTGGGGGAGGATCAATCTCTTGAACTTCTAGGAGTTCTCCAAGTGCATGGGTAGATTCTTCTTCCATCAAGATTCCGATCCTGTCTGTTAGCTTGTCAATTCTAGCATCTTGATTTTGCATACATTTGGTCAAGCTAGCGATTGCTTCCATTAAGTTTGCCAACTGCTCCTCCACAGATGAAGTGTTTGTCACCATGGCTTGCATGATTGTTGTGGATGATGGAGAGTAGCACAGATTTTCACACAGATTGATCCTTTATTGACTCACGCTCTGTGGTGTAAGTGGGAAGGATCCATCACTTGAAGTGTCATCATCTTCCTTCACAGAAGAGTGCTTGGATCCGGAGAGGTCAAGCAGAGAAAAAGTCTTCTTGATCTTTTCAGTAACATCGCTTCCTCCTTCCGGTGCGTTTGTGGAAGATCTTGCTCCTTTTGAGGATGAAGATCCGATAATAGGGGTAGATGCGGACAACACTTGGGGTGCTTGTTGTCCTAACGAGCTTGCTTTGCTCCTCGTAATTGGCCCAAAGCTTCCAAAAGTAACTCCGAGTATGTTTTCCACATCAGCATAGAACCTAGAATTAGCAGCCTTGGCGGAAGTTGAACTTGAGTTGATTTTCTTGGAAGCCATTTCGTTGTTCTTGAACTTTGATGATTGAAAAGTTGAGATGAGAGGTAGAGATTGTCCCACTGGGCGTGCCAGAATTTGTAGACAATAAATTNAATTTTGAATATTTAAGTGTTACAATCTCTATTAACCCTTGATTCTTCTTTCCAATAGTAAATAAATTCAAGGGCCTTTGAGCTTGATCTTGAATCTATATTTGTTGTCACTAACGATGATCTTGTTCTTGAACTTGAGCTTGATTGCTTGAATTTGACCTTGATTTGTTCTTCGTTCTTGAGTTTGAACTTGATTTCTTGAACTTGAACTTGATTGCTTGAAGCTTGAAACTTGAAGAGAAATTTGCGGCGTTTGATCCACGAGCTCTCTCTTGCTTCTTGTTATAACTTTTGGTATCCTTTCGGAGTTATGAAGACCCCTATTTATAGTTGTGGAAGGAAGGAGTTGTGATAAGAACAAACTCTTTCCGACCAATCAAATTGAAGTGTGGCATGGCCGCATTTGATTGGCCAGAGCATGTCACTTGCACATGTGGCGCGATTTCATTAGCCTTTTAATGTGACTTGGCATGCCTTGTCATTTTGACACATGACATGATCTCATTGGCTCTTCTGTTTGACTTGGCATGCCACGTCATTTGACATGTAGCACCAAATTGGGCCTCTAGGAAGATAACATCTTAGGCTTAATGAAGTGGACTCGTCACTTTAGCCCAACTAAATGGGCTAACCCAATGGATTCAGGCTTATTTATTTAATTCATATACATTGGATTTATATAACTAATCCAATTATATTAGCCCAATAAATTTATTTGAACTAATATATCTTGGATTTAAAATATAGTCCGAATTATTTGATAAGTTTAATCCAATAAAATTTATATGCCTACAATGTTATTACAAAATTAAAAATAGTACCAGGATAACTTACATCTACCAGAGGATTGCAGTGCCGGCCCAAGGGTGAAGCTGCTTTAGCTTTGAGCCTCATAATTAATGAGGCCTAAAATTTTACTAATAGGTTATATGCAAATTTATTTTTAGAGGAATATTTAGTGTTTTAAATGAGAAAGTACATATTTTCATAGTAAAAAAGTAAGATTAAATTATTGATCATAAATTGAGGAAAAAAAAATAGTTTTGGGAATCACTTTCTCGACCATAAATTGAGAAAGAATTTGATTATTAATTCATAACTCAAGAAAAGGTTTCATAATATAATCCCACAACGTGCCCTTGATAAAATTTTAGCAAACGATAAAAGCCTTAAATTAGAAAGTCTCAAGAGAAATTAAATGGATTAAATAAAATTATTAATAACTTTGCATAAGAAAAGCTAGAAATATGGAATTTAAATGAAATTACATATGAATTTTTTTTCTCTTATATATATAAAAGATAAGGTCTCCCTTTGAAGTTCCGCTTTAGGCCTTCATGTTTATTGAGCCGTTCCCGGAGGATTGAACAATAATTCAGGATCTGTTATCCTAGAATAAAGTAATAAAAATACAATCCCAGGATTAATGCAATATACCAAACAAATAATAAGAAATAATATCAGGATAATCAATCCCTGCATAACTAATCCAAATATAATTAATCTCAATATAACTAATTCCAACATAACTTGTCTTCAAAACAAACGACCCTTTAAGTTTTATGTGTATTCATACCAACATTAAGCCGAATTTTGTGTGAGTTGTGTCAATCTATAGTTACCATTCAGCTTGAAAGTAGGTTATTGTCTAGGATAGTGATTTTTTAAAAAGCTAACTTCACGGAATAAATTGATATATACACTTTGTATTATCTTCAATTGATGTAGCCATATTGTATGTATACTTACAAGTTTGACACAATCCAATATTTTTGACACATATTTTGTGTTTATAGTAAGAAGTCTGCGGTATCATACAAAGAAGAGGACTTCACCCCACCCCCTTAATTCCTCCGTGAAATTCAAAAATAACCAAATTTATAAGTTCTAATTGAAAAATAGCTATCGTTTTAAAAGTAATCGAAATTTAATCACTTTTCATGTAAAAATAAATCTGAACGAAAACATTGTTTAAAATCTGGAAAATATTCCAGCATAATATACTGAAGTTTCAGTATAATATACTAGAGTTCCTACATAATATACTTGAGTTCCAACATAATACACTGGTCCAACATAATATGCTGAAACTTCATATACATGTGCTCCAATCTCCAGTATATTATGCTGGAACTTTTCGTGTGCTGGAATTCCAGCATAATATATTGGAAGTGCATATATAGGTGCACCAATCTCCAGTATATTATGCTGGAACTTTCCGTGTTGCAACAAAATAATGACTATTTTTCAATAACTTTACAAACGCTGATTATTTTTTAATTATCAGTCTAAAAACTGACTAGTCCGTGCTATTTTCATCCGGGTCACAGATGGGCCCAACCCTTCTTTTTTCTGGTTTCGTCCTTCTCTAACCCTTAAAGCCTCTTATTTGGACCCACCACCCAGGAACACAAACCCACATTAAACTCCCAAGATTTTCCGTATGATTTTCTTCCTACCCCTCCTACGGCTTTAGTACTACTCCCAAACCTAAACCTTTATGTCCATCCACGTGCCTTGTTTTCAATTCCTACTTTATCTCTTCTTTTGTCTAATTAATTGCAACACCTTCCAACAAACATTCTAAAGGGTAATTTGGTACGATGAATAAATAAAAATAGTTTTTGGGATAAAAATACATTATTAATTTATTTTATATATTATTTTTAATTGTGGGATAAATTATTTTAGAATTAAAATAGTACCAGAATAATTTATACATGGCGGGATGCCCATGACGTGTACATGTCGGATGAACCAAATCCTCATTGAATTTGATTTTTCCATTAGTGGAATGATAATCTCAGAATATGTTATTCTAGGATAAAACAGTAAAATTAACATTTTAAAATTAATATATCATATCAAGCAATTAATTAAAAATAATACCAATATAATATATTTCATCATAACTAATTTCGGCATAACATGTCTTCAAACCAAACAACCCCTCATAGTTCTAGTAACATTTAAAAAGAAGAAATAATCTAAATATTAATCCACTAAACCGTTTAAATTAACAATTTTCTCTCGTTCAGTTACAATTTATCTATGTTAAATTAAGTCCCAAGCTAACCAACAATACGGTAGTAATTTAATGGTTCAAGATGTCTGGGAGATGATTTTAACCGCAGCTTGAAAATGACAACCAAAAACTTAAAAGGGAAAAGGCGAGATTAGCAAGAACAAGATTTTAGTATTTAGCAGAAATACATATGAGGTGTTGCGGCCAAACACACACGTAAGTATACGCGATCGTCAAGTAATAAAGTGACTAAATGTCAGATATCGAATCCATGAAGACTTGTGATTAACTATTAATTAAATTAGACTATCCTAATTATCTAAACAAAGATTAAACCCAAAAGTATTTGATTCTAACCTAATTAAAATAAATAAAAATAAATAATGAGCTTTGAACAAAGGAAGAGCAGATTCTTATCACTACTATTCGCTAAAAACCGATAAAAAAATCGACCAAAATTGATCGATTATGACCAATTACCGACCAAAATATGATATTTTGACGGTCGAGAAGAAATACCGACCAAATATTCGAAATCTACTAAATATAAGCTCTATATATGTATACTTTAAATCGAATATCAGGAGGCCCAGGATATAGGACTAACAAAAGATTGATGTGAAATCTACCTTAATAATGTTACCATTTACATTAACTGTAGTTAGCCGCAGTTTTTACCTCCAATGATCAAATAAAGCAATTTAGTTACACGTTATTTTCTGAATAAGAAATGTATCATTTCAAAATATCACATCACACACCAGTCTTTCATTATTTTTATTTTTTTGGGCTTTAGGCGGTCACTATATGAAATTCACTCACCCAGCTTGTCCTGATTTGCTTTTAATATGCCACTAAGGGGTTGAAACACTCTAGGAGTTCTTAGTCACAAACTCAAATTTATCCACTTATTGTCCATTAAAAATGTAAAAAAAATAATTATTTTAAAAACGAAAAATATATAGCTAAGTATCATATTATTTATAATCAATGGGGTTAACTTTTACATTATAAAGCCTCAAATTGAGAGTTACTCAAGTTTAAAAGATTAGGAATTTTCCCAAAATGATCATATTCAAAAAGTCATGAATATCCGTATTATCGGCCGATTAACCTATTTTTTATCTATATTAGAGTCAGATAATTTTATTATTTTTTGCATTACCTGTTTTCGACTCGACCATATCCGATGTGACGCGACTCTCCTAATTTCAATCATCCCAGGACACTCTAGAACTTCTTCAATTTTCATGACTAGCTAGTTCTCTTATATATAACTTTCAACCTCCATGACTCAAACGTAGGCCACAAAAATGGTAGCTCTCTTTTTCATATTGCCGTGAAAGTAATGACAAGTACCGTTTACGGACCGTTTGCTCCCTTGTGGGAAAATTAGCACCATCATATTTTTGGGAAAAGTGGTAGGGACCTTTTTTGATGTAAAAGGTGACTGCAATGGGTTCCATTTACTTTGACTAAAGTTTATGCCATTGATGCAATTTCGTCATCAATGAGGGACCATCACCTACAAAGCATGTGCTTCACACACTTTTGTTGCCATGGACGGATGCTCCTTTCCAACCTTTGGCTATGTTCTGCAGCAAAACAAGCCTATTGTAAAGTTTGGCTAATCAGCAGACCAGAAATTGTTGCCTTCATTCAAAAAGAGCTACTTAACCATGCAGAGAAAAACGAAGCAAATCTTTAATATTAAAGCATGATTTTTCTTGTTTAGCTTAGTAGTTTGTGGTAAATTTTAAATGAGGATCACAATTTTACCAAAATGGTACTCCAAAGTCCAAAAGTACATGATCAAAAGTCATGGGTCTATAGGGCATAATTGGAAACAACCCACGTGCAAGGTTGAGGTTTTTGACACCTAGCTATCTCAGTAATTTAAGATGTCTTTGAATGTCTTAAACTGAGATATGGAGAAAAGGAACAAGGCAATAAGAGGCTGCTGACTGACTTTGAGTTTGTGACAGAAAAAGGAAAGCCCAAGACAATTCCATGATACAAGAACTATCCAATGATGTTTGTCTGTTTTGCTAGATAGAAGACACAAACAATGATATAAATCTGAAATTTGGTTTATTTGATTCTTCCTCAATAATTGATGAACATAATTACGTAAACAAAAAATAAGATCCAATTGCTAACTCTTTACCAATAAACATTCAGTCGCATATGCCATATAATGGCCAAAGGCTAGGAAACTCATCAAATATTTTTGTTATGCTGCCGGTTCTTTTAACTCTTTTTAGCTGCAAACTAAATTGTCAAGTCTAAATCATGTGCATGCTAAAAGTTGATGAGCAATCAGCTGATCCGTATTTCAGGTGAGTAGGAAGATGAATCTATTAGCACAAATATATGAAACATGGATACAGAAACCTATATGTAATTAGGAACAAAAACATGATAGTATACCATGAAAGTCTCTCAAAAAATGATAAATGTTTTAAAATGATAGTTTCCGATCATTAGCAGCGCAAGAAATTCCTATATCGCCAGAATTTTAGCTTCGTGGTTTCGACAAAAATTTACTGTCTCATCCCTAGCGACACAGTGAGTGATAACACTTCCCATAGATGAACAATATCACTAGGTCTCATTCATCAAAACAAGAAATTGCTAGATATCATTAGTGCATTGTCCCAAAATTTTTTACTATGACTACCATTACTAGATAAACAAAAGTGACTAGGCTTTACACAACTATTCTTGTAAATTAAACAGATCTAATTTTTTTTCACTTTTTTTTTTAAATTTTCCTGTTCTTAAAGGAGCAACCAAACTAGTGATAGCTTTCCTTCTGTTCTGTTTTCAATCACTCAGAGCATTAAATTGGTGTGTGAGATGAAGTCCAAATTACAAACATAACAACATTTTAAGCATCTCCTCATTTTGAAAACCACTTGATCGCAATTTAGACACTAATGGCAAAGATTGTCCATGTAGTTTCATAAAACCAACTAAAGAAACCATAACCAGGAAAAGCAGGACAATATAACACAATAAGGAACTCAAATCAAAGGAGCTTAGAGAAATAGCACAGAACTTAACAGATTACCAAATTACTTATTTTTATCTATACCATAATTACTTGCACCGGTCTTCCTCTTACTAAAGGTCATTTTTAGTACTGAATTTATCAGATGTAAACCTAAATGAACAACATAGCTCCATTTAAGAAGCTAATTCAATACAAGGTTAAGAGCCATTAAAAATATTTTGCTGATCCAATTGCGAAACATTAGGACAAAGAGAAGTAAAAATATTTAATAGAACCTTCATCAAACCATACAGTAATTACATCAGAAAAACATTTAAAAGAAGCACCTATTCAGTATCTCTTTTCCATCCCATTACTTGTAACTGTTGGCCCAAGAAATTAAATGGTTTTGAAGATTGGCAAAAGAACTCAGAACTGAACCAGGTCCATCACTGGCAGACATATACACAAGCAGAGTTAAAGGCACGTGATGTGCACATGCAGGAGATAAACAAAATCTGGTAAAATAAGAGATATCTCCTGATCGAAAAGATTGCAAAATGATAAGGAGAATGACTCCTTATTCAGTAAGAACAGAATCAAAGATAAGGTAGGATTTGAGGAGTTGAGATTAACGAGAACTCTTCCACCAAGGAAGAGTAGCATTAGAACTCTAGTTAATCTTTTGTCTACTAATCCTATATATTGCATATTGTTCTTAGTGTACAAGTACGCACAAAAGCAGAAGTTAAGCAAGAATTGAGAGCAAAATAGCAAGGCAGTTTTGCAAGCAGTTCGTGTGAGAATTGAGTGTGCGAATCTGAAGCTACTTGAACCAGCTAGAAGAACCAGTTCCAATTGTTGTCTTTTAGTCTAGTTCATTTGTAGTAGGTGATTTCAACTTGTATCTTTTCAGCTTTATCTAGAAGCGTATATAATAGGTACTGTGTGTTTCAAGTTAAAGTTAACTTGGAGTTTGTCGCAAATAGCTAGAGGCTAGTTTGCTACAAGGGATTAGAGGTAATCTATGTTTACAAAAGAGTTTTTGTAAATGTTGTTGTTTGTCTTACTAATTTAGTAAAGAGTTTTGGGAAAATCCTACTGGGAAGTAGGTCGTGGTTTTTTCACCTTTTGAGCCAGGTGTTTTCCACGTAAAAATCTCTATGTTCTTTATTTTCTGTATTTATTATTCCGCAAACAGTAGAGGTTAGAACACATAGAAGAACCTGGTCCTTCTATAACTAGTGCACGCGAAAATCGGACACCACACAAATCACCTCCCCTCTTGTGTGGTATTGACGTATAGAACATCAATTGGTATCAGAGCGGGTTATCCTTGAAGAGGCTAACACCTTAGGAGAAGATCAAGATGAGTGCACCACCTGAAAACTGGGAAGGACAATCAACTGCTAGGCCTCCACTCTTCAATGACCAGTACTACTCCTGGTGGAAGAACATGTTGAGAGACCATTTAATTGGAGAAGACTACGAGCTATGTGATATTGTTACTGATGGTCCTTTGGCCACCATGAAGAAGAATGCTGAAGGGGTAGACGTGCCAAAGACAAGAGCTGACTGCACTGCTGAGGATTTGAGAAAGTGGGAGAAGAATGCTAAGGCCAAGAAGTGGCTCGTGTATGGACTTAGTCCAAATGAGTACAACAGAATTCAAAGCTGTACTACTGCCAAGGAAATTTGGGACACTTTGCAAGTGGCTCATGAAGGAACTACTCAAGTGAAGAGATCCAAAGGTACTATACTATATTCTCAATATGAGAATTTCTCTAAGAAGGAAAGAGAGACTATTCAAGAGATGTATACAAGGTTCACTACCATGACCAACGAACTTAAATCTCTTAGGACTCTCCTTGAGGAAGATAAAGTTGAGAAGATTCTGGCAAAGGTTCTGCCAGTTTCTTGGGAAAGCAAGATTACTGCAATTCAGGAATCCAAGAACATTGCAACTCTCAAACTGGATGAACTGATTGGAAATCTCATTGCCTATGAACTCAGAAGGCAAACCATGAAGATGGACGCTCCCAAGAAAGAAAGAAGAATGGCACTCAGAATTACTGAAGGAGCTGATTTGGAGGAAGATGAAATGGCTATGATCACCAAGGATTTCAAGAAATATCTGATGAGAGGAAAGGGCTCCTCAAGAGGTGGAAATTACAGCAAGGTAACGGGAACCTGAAAAGACGACCAATGAGGGCTGCTAAAAATGTGGGAAGACTGATCATCGCATGAAGAATTGCCCTCAATGAGAAGTTGAATGGAAGAAGGAAAGATCTAAATGAAGGAACCGGAAGAAGGAACAAGTTCATCCCATGAAAAAACAAAGGATCAACAAAGGCTATGGTTGCTGCTTGGGAGAAAGTTCAGATGAGGAGTCAGATGATGAAGATGGAGATGAACAAGCACTTATGGCAATTAGTGAATCAAATGAGGAATCTCATGAGGAATCTGAGGTTTAAGTATATTTTATCTTAAAGAAAAGATTTAAATTCTTGTCCAAAGAAAAGCTCTCTGAATTGTTGCTAGATTTTATTGATGAATCTGAGATAATTAATAAGGAAAAGGAACAGCTGTCTAAGGAGTGTGTGATTTTAAAAGCAAAGTGTAAAAACCTGAAAATCAGAGTCAGTGAAAGTATGAGTGAAAATACTACTCTGAAGAACCAGGTTCATACACTTGAAACAAATGTCCTATAGTTAAAATCTGAAAATCTAAAACTGAAAGTAGGAACTAGTAAGAAGACAACTGACACCTCTCAAATCACCTTAGAAGAAAATGTTGGTAAACTAAAAAATGAGTTGTATAGGAAGGATGAGAAGATAAGAGTGTTGAAGGAGGAACTTGGTAAGGTAAAGCATGAACTAGACAGAACCTGTAAATGGAACAGATCATCCGATGCTTTGACATGGCTACAGGAACATCATAGTAGCAATAGGAGAGGACCTGGCTTTGGGAATCAGCTGCCTAAATGGGATCCTAAAAGCAAGTACCTCACCCTTCCTGAGAACAAAATTTGTACCTATTGTGGTAAGACTGGTCACTATAAAAGTGAATGTAATGCAAAAGAACAAGCCAGTCAAAATAACAAAAGTTTTGTTCAAGGGAAGAATTGGTTACCAAATTAGGCTAAAAAGAATTTAATTCATCATTTTGCTTATAGAAAGGGACCCAAACTAGTTTGGGTTCCTAAGACTAACCCCTGATTTTCTTTTGTAGGTGAGGTAGTAGCCAAATATGGTACATGGATAGTGGCTGCTCAAAATATATGACTGCAACAAGGACCCGTTCCTTTCACTTGAGGACCTCAAATGAGGAAATGTATCCTTTGGAAATAGAAAGAAAGGTGAAATCGTTGGGGTTGGTAAGGTAGGTATGGATGACACTCGTTCCATTGGGAATGTCTACTTGATAGATGACTTGAAATATAGCCTAATCAGTGTGTCACAACTATGTGACAAAGGTAACTTGGTAGCACTCACCTCTACAAAATGTTTTGTAATAAATCTTACCACTGACAAGACTGTTTGGCAGGGAAAAAGAGTGAACAATTTATACATTATAGATCTGTCCACACTTTCAGAAAATGAACTAACCTGCTTAAGTGTGCTGGACAGTGATCCCCTCCTTTGGAATAAGAGGCTTGGACATGCAAGTCTAAATCAACTCAACAAATTAGTCTCCAAGGACTAAGTGATAGGACTGCCGAACATTAAGTTCAAGGAAGACAAAGTTTGTGAGGTTGTGCAAGGGCGAAGCAGGTAAGATCCTCTTTTAAAAGCAAGAAAGTGGTAAGTACCACCAGAACGATGGAACTAGTCCATATGGATCTTTGTGGTCCAATGAGAACATTAAGCAGGGGTGGTAAGAGATATGTGATGGTGCTTGTTGATGATTACTCTAGATTTACCTGGACACTGTTTCTAATATCTAAAGATGAAGAATTTGACATGTTCACTTCTTTTGTTAGAAAAATACAGAAACAATTAGGAAATCAACTTGCATCAATTAGGTCTGATCATGACACTGAATTTGAAAATGCTAAGTTTTCTAAATTCTGTGATGTGCATGGCATAGATCATAATTTTTCTGCTCCTAGAACTCCACAACAAAATGGATTAGTTGAAAGAAAGAATAAGACACTTGAAGATATGGCTAGAACTATGCTTCTTTCTAGTAAATTACCCCATAGTTTCTGGGCAGAAGCTGTTAATACTGCATGTTACATCATAAATAGGTGCATGACAAGACCTCTTGTAGAGAAGACTCCCTATGAGTTACTTAAAGGGAGAAAGCCAAATATATCCCACTTAGGGCATTTTGTTGCTAGTGTTTTGTGCACAATAATGGTAAAGACTTCCTAGGTAAGTTTGATCCCAGAATTGATAAGGGAATATTCTTGGGATATTCTTCACATAGTAACGTTTATAAAGTTTATAACAAAAGAACTATGTGTATTGAATAAAGTGTACATGTAGTTTTTGATGAAACTAACATTCTTTCTGAGAGACAGGAACCGGATGATGAAGCAATTGGGATAGCTAGAAACTCACATGAGATCACAACCCATACTGAAGCAATACTGGAGGAAGGAATAGGTGATGGAACAGGTTCATCCATCTCGGGCAACATGACAGGGGAATAGAACAAAATAAATCCAAAACTTCGTTTGAATCTGTACCTGAACCTGTTCCACAACAACAAAGCATCGAAGAAACATCACAGAGTAACCAGTTGGTTGTGAAACCTTACAGATATCAAAGTTCTCACCCTATTGAGAACATTATCACTGATCCAACCTCTGGAATCAAAATCAGATCTTCTTTAAAGAATCTTTGTGCTTTTGATGCTTACCTATCTCTTATTGAATCTAAAAATGTTGTTGAGGCTTTGTAGGATGCAAACTGGGTAAATGCAATGCAAGATGAACTCAACCAATTTGAAAGGAGTCAAGTTTGGCATCTGGTACCAAGACCCTTGGATAGATCAGTAATTGGCACTAAGTGGATTTTCAGAAATAAACTTGATGAAGATGAAACGGTCACTAGGAACAAGGCAAGATTGGTGGTTCAAGGATATAGTGAGGAGGAAGGTATAGATTATGATGAAACTTTTGCTCCAGTGGCAAGGCTGGAAGCAATAAGACTCCTCATAGCCTTTGCTGCTTACATGGAATTCACCCTTCACCAGATGGATGTCAAGAGTGCCTTCCTAAATGGCTATCTAAAGGAAGAAGTGTTTGTCAAGCAACCTCCGGTGTTTGAAAACAAAGAGAATCCTGATCATGTGTACAAGCTTGACAAGGCACTGTATGGACTCAAGCAAGCTCCTAGAGTATGGTATGAAAGATTATCAAAATTCTTGCTTGAGCATGACTACAAGAGAAGTAAAATTGACAGTACTCTTTTCTTGAAAGAAAAAGGTAAAGATCTCTTGGCAGTTCAGATATATGTAGATGACATAATCTTTGGAGCAACTACTGATAAGCTAAGTAAAGAATTTGCTAAACTAATGGGGAGTGAATTTGAAATGAGCATGATGGGTGAGCTTAATTTTTTTAGGCTTACAAATTAAACAAGATTCAAATGGAACTATGATCCATCAGCAAAAGTATGTAAAAGAGTTGCTTAAAAAGTTTAAAATGGAAAAATCCAAAGAAATTGACACTCCCATTGCAACAACCACAAAACTGGATGTAGATGAACCCGGTTCATCTGTTGATCAAAAGTTGTATAGGGGAATAATTGGTTCATTATTGCATCTCACTGCTAGTAGACCTGACATTTTTTTAGTGTAGGACTTTGTGCAAGATTTCAGGCTAATCCAAAGGAATCCCACTTAACTGCTGTAAAGAGAATCTTGAGATACCTAAAAGGCACTACTGGTCTATGTCTTTGGTATGCAAAAGGTAGTAACTTTAATCATGTGGGATATGATGATGTTGATTATGCAGGTTCTCTAGTGGATAGAAAGAGCACCTCAGGTATGACACACTTTCTGGCTCATGCCTCGTGTCTTGGGCCACTAAAAAGCAGAATTCTATGGCTCTATATACTGTTGAGGCTGAATATGTGGCTGTAGCCTCATGTTGTGCTCAACTATTGTGGATTAAGCAGAAACTGATGGATTTTGGAATCGATGTTGGATGTATCCCTATCTTTTTGTGATAACACTAGTGCTATCAGTATGAAAAAGAAGCCCGTTCATCATAAAAGAACAAAGCACATAGATGTTAGACATCATTTTTAAGGGATAATTATGAGAAGGGATTGATCTCTATTGAATTTTGTGCTACTGATAAATCGATTGCTGACATCTTTACAAAAGCACTAAGTAGAGAGAATTTTGAAAGGAACAAGTTAGAGTTAAGGATGATTGAGATCACCTAATTGAACCAGTTCAGAAGGTGCATGGAAAAAAGAATTTGTGCTAGAAGATCTGAAACTTGTGTAAATAATCAGATTAATTGTTACTCAGTCTCATGCTGTAAATAGCATACTCTTTTGCCATGTTTTGATATGACTCACTGGTTACTAATGCTATTTTTTCTATTGTTGAAAATTGAGGCTTGATCAAGAGGATTCTCAAATGATGAACCTGGTTCATCAGTGCTGGTTCATCTGAAAGGCGAGGTATGTGTTCTCCACTATACACATTTTGAAATATTAATAGTTAATCATGAGCAGAACTCTACCCAAACTCAAAATCTTTTCAAAATCTATCCATTATCCTTTTTGAACCAGTTTCGTCTACACTAAGAATCCCATTGTATTAAAACCTCTAGAACCTAGGGAAGTTGTAACCGTCATTTCTAACTAACCAATAGCAGAAGTGATTAGACTTCTATTTGACCCAAAAGGATGCTGTTATATATTTATTAAACATTCCTTTTAAGTCCCTCATCATCACTTCTGAAAGCCCTCATCAACTCTACAACCTTCGAAACCCTTTCATCTTTCCCTGCTCTCAATTTTGATCCAGATTTCCCCTTCCATCTTCTATCAAAATAAAAAATGTCTAATCCCCAGAGCTATTCTGGAACTCCTCCACCCACTACCCCATCTTCGACCTCTTCCTCCACACCTCAATATAGTACTACCCCTTCACAACCAAAGCCTACCCCTCCTCAACCAAATCCTACCCCATCTTAACCCAGTCCCATCATTCCTTAACCTAGCCCTAACCCAGAACCCAGAAAAAGGAGGGTTAAGATGCTTGCCAGAAAACCGTAGCTACAGGTTCTATAGCATGGGAATTGAATGCCAAACTTCAAGCCAGTCAGGCTCAAGAATCAGAAAACTCTAATGACGCCTTCAAGTAAACAACTGAGAGAGAAGTAACAGAATCCTCTAATTCTGAACAGGTATCCTCTCTACCAAGAACTATGTCTGAGGCTGATTCTGAGGTTGGTGAGAACTTAGAAACTAGGTTTGTATTGATTGTGCTTGTGATAGATGTGGAGTTTCCAGGAACAAGAAGAAGAGGTGATAAAAATAAAGTTGAAAAAGAAAAGGAGAGAGAGTGAGGTAAGAGTGAAGAGAGGGGAACATGGCAAGAATCTACTCGATTGGCTATTTGTGGAACTGAACCAGAAATGGTAGGAGAAGGAGCCAATAAGTCAAGGGGAAGTGGATCAGGAGAAGCGACTGAGGGGTTGGTAAATCTAGGAAAAACTACAGATGACCTGGTTAATCTAATGAGGAAACCATAGCAGATCGTCTGAAAAAGTTAGGTGATAGTTACAAGCCAAAGAAGAAAAGAACTCCCAAGGCTCAAACTTCTGGAATAACTAGAGCAAGTAAGAAAAGGAAAGCCACTCCTTCTTCTAGTTCTGAAATTCCTCTTCCAAGATGAAGAACCACAAGAAGTACGCTAAGGTAGAGTGAGTAGGAGCTACAAAGAGCCTTGGAGGAGAGTAAAAGAAAAAGGGTTGAAAAAAGGAAGGCAAAAATTACTAAGCCTATAGAGGTTGTTGAGAGCAATGAGATGGACCTGGTCCATCAAGGTGAACAGGTGGCAGAGGTTGAGGTTCAGACCCCAAACCAAATAAAGCCAAGACTTCCTCAAAGAAGTCTGCATCTGTGTCTGCTGAACCCTCGACCTTGACCAAGAGAACCAGGTCTACAGTGAAGTCCAAGAAAGTGACAATTGCTGAAGAAGATGAATGGAGTGATGAAAAGGTAGCTGAGTATGATGGTGAGAAGGATAAATTCACAAAGTTTGGGAAGTGTACAATTCTGAAGGGGAGGTTGTTGAAAGACTTGGAAGAAGCATGCATGATCCTGTTGTTGTAGAAGATGGAGAGGCAGGGCTGGAAGGACATGGTCCTTCAGTTGGATGGGAGATTGGCCAGAAATGAAATAGTGGAATTCATGGAAAACACTGTGATCAAGGATGGCAGAGTCTCTATTCAAGTAAAGGGGGTAACAATTTCTTTTGATGCCAAAGAATTAGGAGAAATCCTTGGCATTCTATCTGAAGGCTATGATGACTATACTAGGCAAAAATGGCCAAGTTTAGATGCCCTTCCAATTGATTTAGTGATCACAAGGAAATTCTGCGACAATGAGGAGGAGTTTGAACCTAAGGCATTTTATAAGAGCGAGATAAAGTCCCCACACAAAGTGATCTTTGAGTTTATCAACAAGTGTGTATTACCACGGCAGGAAAGGAGGCACATTGCTAATTACATGGATTTAGTTTTGATGGAGTGCCTAGACAGTGGAAGGCAGATAAATTGGCCTTGATTCATCGTTCAACTGCTGGATAGGGTTGTAAATGGCTCCAAAGCCCATGCCATTCCATATGGCTTCATTCTCACTTCTGTACTTGTTCACTACAAGGTACCTTTGAAGAAAGCAGAGATGGCCACAAGCAAGGAAAACTTTGGAATAAATACCCGTCTAGCTTGTGACTATGAAGTAAATGTCATCGCCAATGAACCCGGTTCATCTAGGAGGACACCTGTGAACATCAAAGTCATAGCCCTTGTACAGGAGAGTGGGGCGAAGGATGCATAAATAGTATGGTTGAAGAACCGTCTGGCAGAGGTTGAATCTGAGAGGGATGTTCTCAAAACTGAGCTTGCTATAGAAAAGGAGAAGAATGAAGAAATTCTTCGAGATATGCTATCTCTTCTCCAAGCCAAAAACCAAGCCTCCAACCCTTCCCAACCTTAGTAGCCTAAGCCTGCCTTAGTACATCAGTGACCCAGATTAGGGACTTTTCTTGTTTTTGCTCATGGTTTTTAACTATTTTTATTTCTTTTTGTGGATTGTGGATGAACAATGCTTTCTATCAATGAATTCTGCTGTTTTTGCTCTTGTTCTTGTTTCGATTTCTTAGATAGTTTGAATTATTAGTTCCTTGTTGATGATTAATCCATGATTTCACTTGCAGTAGCCCTAATAGCCATGAGTAATTCTTAAATATCTGGGTCTTTCATAGTTTTTGCAACTTTTCGATGATGCCAAAATGAGGCAAAATGGTTATGTGCTACTTTGAACATGTGATATTTATAACCTAATGAACCTGGTTCTTTTGTGATAAATGCTTAATACTCTAAATTGTGTCAATGTTGGATCAAGTTGGATACAGGCCTAAGCTTATGGACGCATAGAGTTTGTCATTATAAAAAATGGAGAATTTGTTGGCATAAGAAATTAAATGGTTTTAAAGATTGACAAAGGAACTCATAAATGAACCAGGTCTATCACTGGTAGACATATGCACAAGAAGAGTTAAAGGCACGTGAGATGCACATGCAGGAGATAAACAAAATCTGGTAAAATAAGAGATATCTCCTTATAGAAAAGATTGCAAAATGATAAGGAGAAGGACTCCTTATTCAGTAAGAACAAAATCAAAGATAAGGAACGATTTGAGGAGTTGAGATTAACTAGAACTCTTCCACCAAGGAAGAGTAGCATTAGAAGTCTAGTTAATCATTTGTCTACTAATCCTATATATTGCAGATTGTTATTACTGTACAGGTACACACATAAGCAGAAGTTAAGTGTTGCTCTCAAACGCACACGCAAGTATACATGGTCATACAAGTAATAAACTGATAAGTCGAGTATCGAACCCACAGAGACTTATATAAACTACTCACTAAATTACTAAAATTGTTATTTTCAATCAATCCAAATTCAAAATCTAAGAGTATGATTATATTATACTACGATCCTAAGTAATAACTAAATTATCAAGTAACGAATTGATTGCTATGTATCAAGTAGAGACAAATATTCCAGGGTTGTGATCGATTCATCAATCATAGTGTGTTCTAGTTAACTCTCCCTTTCATACAATTCACTCATGGTTGCTAATTAATCGATAATTGCTCTCATAGTCTTCTCCCGAAGTACTACTCGCCTATTCGAAATAGATTAACTCATATATTCCTATGAAATTAATTTATTAAGAACGTATTAAGATTACGATATTTAATTAAGCACGGTGACTAGGTATATTCCTATCCTAACCACAAATCTGCCCCCTTAAGGGTTAAGATCGCGCTCTCTTCAATTCTTCTCTAATATATACACGGCTTTCCCAAGCATAGCACATATAGTAAATAGAACCTAACTGCTGGCCAGACAATTAGGCAATTAAACACAGAATTGAAGAAACAACCATATATTGGTGAATTGTAATCAAGGTCAAGCTAACGTTAAACAACAATATTCATGGCTAAATCACAACCCCAGAACAATGGGTGTTTAGCCACTCATTATGTAATCAAACAAATTCATAAGTGTTGAATAATTGAAAATACTAGGAAAAGATAAAGAAAACTGAGATCTCTCCGCTTCCTAACATTCTTGTGTGTGTTTTTCCTCCAAAGTGGCGTCAAACCCTTCAAAAATATGTTTAGTCTTGCTTTTATAGGCGTTGGGTAGATCTAGGGCCGAATAAACCGTGTCCCGGGCAAAATAGAAAAAAGTCACGCCACCAGCGCCCTGGACAGCGCCAGGCGCCAGTGGCAACACTGGGCAAAAATTTGATTCTGCCTCCAGCGCCACAGGTGGCTCAAGGCGCTGCCTGTGGCGCCCAATTGCCCACTTTGTCCGATTTTGTTCGTTTTGGCTTTAATTTTGCACGTTTCGCCCTCAATTGCTCCCAGATCGTTCCTACACATAAAAACACTTCAAATTAATATAAATCATCACATTTAACATCCAAAATCCACGAAACAAAAGTAAAATATGAGGTGATATACATAAAAATAAATATACTTTAAGCTAAACATCATTAAGCAAGAATTGAGAGCAAAATAGCGAGGCTGTTTGCAAGCAGTTCGTGTGAGAATTGAGTGTGTGAATCTAAAGCTACTTGAACCAGCTAGAAGAACCAGTTTCAATTGTTGTCTTTTAGTCTAGTTCATTTGTAGTAGGTGATTTCAACTTGTACCTTTTCAACTTTATCTAGAAGCGTCTGTAATAGGTACTGTGTGTTTCAAGTTATAGCTAACTTGGAGTTTGTCGCAAATAGCTAGAGGCTAGTTTGCTACAAGGGATTAGAGGTAATCCTAGGTTTACAAAAGAGTTTTTGTAAATGCTGTTTGGCTCACTGATTTAGTAAAGAGTTTTGGGAAAATCTTACTGGGAAGTAGGTCGTGGTTTTTTCACCTTTTGAGCCAGGTGTTTTCCACGTAAAAATCTCTGTGTTCTTTATTTTCTGTATTTATTATTCCGCAAACAGTAGGCGTTGGAACACATAGAAAAACCTGGTCCTTCTATAACAAGTGCACGCGAAAATCGGACACTACACAAATCATCCCTCTTGTGTGGTATTGACTTATAGAACATTAGTAACAAACAAGATGAAAGATTTTTATAGTTGTCGAAAAAAGGAAACACAGATATCCTATGCTGACTGCTATCTCCTCAAATATTAAATTTATCACTTTAAAATTACCAGTTCACAAAAACTAAAACTCAATCAAGAATCACTCGTGGGAAATCCAACATGCAGCAAAAAAGAAGAGCAGGTGAAAGAAGTAGGTACATGTTCTTTCATATAGAAGTTTTTTCTCTTCTAAAGCATTTGAATTGGAAAGCAAGGAAAAACTATAGACTGTTGGATATGCTACTGCATGATAAACAAAGTGTAAAAAAAAAGCTGTATCTGGAAATGGTCCGACTATAGGCTATATTAATTACAGTTAAGAAAAGTTAGGAAATCAGCTTGAAACCTGGGAACTTGAAAACTCTATCAAAGTTAACTAAAAATGCATATCCTTGAAGAGATAATCATCAATAAATTGAAGAAATAAAAAATCCTCCACAGCAGACTCTTGTAGCTACATCAATGAGAGACCACACATGTTAATAGTAATTATCTCCTTGTCCACTTTTCTTTTTCTTTTTATAACAATGGAGCTATTTACACTTTACATATGTTTCTTCAATTTTAAGTGAAAAATAAGATTAATCTTCAAACTGCATGTTTGACTTCGTAACTAGACTAAGTAGGGGGGTTAGGAGATAAAGTTTGTAGGAAGTAACTGAGCTCAAAAATTGTATTTCCAACTAATCTTATCGGCAAGTGACTAGGACTGCCCTTATTGAAGGAGAAATGTACATCAACTAGGCAAGCTAGAAGTCTAGGGCTCTTCTATCAAATTGGTTGTTTACTACTTCCATTTTTTTTGTATGTAAAAGAAAAGTGATGAGAATACCTATCTTCTTGTGGTAAGAAAAAAGAGTTAATGATTAGAGGAAATGGGGAGAAAGCACAAGTATTAGGAGTTCAATGAATTGCTTAAATTGAAAACATCATTTCCACCGCAAGTTGGTCATAAAGAACAGTCCTCTTAATTAGAGATCCAATTTGACGAAGGCCATAAAGCGGAAAAGCTTCACCAGACATTATAAACTTGATAAGCGATAAAACAAAAAATTGGCAACGTATTCATCTACTGTCAATATTATTGAACGACATATCTACTTCTTTTGTATATCTACTCCTAACAGGAAATTTCAGGTAAATCTAACATGTGCATAAGGTGCTAGGTGCCAGTAAATTGACCTTAGACCTGATGTGAAAATCATCCATCTATGTTAAGAAGGTTATTGTGAAGATAATATTCTCCACACAATAATGTACTCAGATGGACGTTGAGGGACTAAAAGGAGGATTAGTTTATGTTCGCCCAGGTTTGATAGATGGCCTAAGGGTGGCAAATAGGTTGTTTGGGCCGAGTTTGAGTTGGTCAAAATGGACTGCTTGGGTTAATGTCCAACCCAACTCACAGTTTATTTGGATCAAAATGAGCTAAACAATGAGTTATAAATGAGAGGAAACTTGTTAGATTTTTCCATTACAGATGACTGGTCATGCATTAGTTTTTTCTGTAGAAGCAAATATTCTTTTTGAATCTTCCCCTACCCCCTATCCCCCTACCCCCACAAAAGCCTACTCTCCAATTTTTGAAATACATTTGCTCTTTAAAGCTTCAATAACTGGTTTTGCATCTTCGAACCCTTGATCCTAATGTAACAAGAATACATTAAATAAAAAATGTTCAAACTTGACAGGTCACCAGACTCCTCGAGTAAACAAGCCAAACATATAGCGTTGAAACTGCAACAATCAAACTACTACAACAAGATTATCTTTGAAACAGAAAGATTACACATTCTTACTACTTGCCCGACAACTAATAAGTAACGATTCAAGTCAATATCTTCTTCCACACAAATTTTTTCTCTTCCTCTTTCTAGCACCAAAGTTATTCTGACAAAGCATCACACACCAGAAGTAAAATGAGAAATCACAATTTGATACGCATATTATAAGCTGAAGAAGTTATTGAAGCCACGTCAGCGGAGGTCGTTGGAGTTAGTTCAAAAAACAGTTAGCACAGTATCAGGTTAGTTAGAGTAGTTAGCTGTATTTAACAAACTGAGCTGTCATTTTCATTGTATAAATAACTGAGTTCATTACAATCAATAAGAAAGTATCACAATTTCGTAATTCTACTTCTTTTTCTAATTATTTTCTCCTTCATTTCTGGGCTGGAACACTCGAGTATCCTGAATTCAAGTGTAAACAAATCAGTTAACATTTGTAACAGAGATTCGACACTCATGGCGAAAGGAACCAGGTCTAATGGTGACACTGTTAATGAAAATCATCTTCGGACATGGATGAACTGAGAGAGATGATGCAAAAAATGCTAGCAGAGGTAGGGACTCTTGCTGGTGAAGTAACTCATTTGAAAGGATTAGATCAAATAGTATACGAGCCGACGGAACAAATTAGTATTTCTGGAGGAAAGCAAAAAGGAAAAACTCCCTCAGAGAATGACGAGGGAACATCTGGAGGAAGGCAATCAAGAGAGAGATAACAGGGTGAAAGGAGTCCTGATTGCACCCACAATTACAATTCAAATCCTAATCGATGGTCAAGAATGGACTTCTTGCGCTTTGCACGCGAGGATCTAAAATCTTGGCTGTTCAAAATTGAACAATTCATTTCAATGGAAAGAGTACCCATAGATGAGAGGATTGGAGTTGCTGCTTTACAGTTAGAAGGAGAGGCAATCCAATGACACTTATCTTTCATTAAATACAGGAAATAGATTCAACCTGCTACTTGGAATGAATATGTGATTGCCTTAGTGAAAATTTGATACTGATTTTGATGATCCAATGGAGGAAATCAAAAAGATCAAACAATTGGGTAGTGTGAAAGAGTATCAAGCTGTCTTTGAAAGGAATCTGACTAGGGTGACATTATCACAGGAGAATGCTATCAGTTGCTTCATTGGGGGCTCAAACCTGAGCTAAATATCGCAGTCAAAAACAACAACCCTACAACTCTATCACAAGTATACAAAGCTGCTAGAATGCAGGAGGCATATCTCTCGGCCATCAGGCAAACTACTGGTCAGTCCACTTATACTAATCCACCAAAGATGTATATGGAGTCGAAGGGTTATGACAGGCCAATCCTTCCTAATCCTAGCACTAGTAAGGTTCATAGGAGGAGATTGAGTCCAAAAGAAATGAATGAGAAGAGAGCACAAGGTTTACGCTTCTTCTGTGATGAAAAGTACACTATTGGACATTAATGCAAGAATGCTAATAAGCTCTGCTGGAACTTGAGGAGCAAGAAGAAGCGGAGCAATCAGAACTGGAGGGAACATAAGATGAACTGGTATTGCAGATCCATAACTCAGAACAGATGACAAAACAAATGGAAATTTCCATCCATGCACTCAATGGATCATTGGGGTATATGACCTTGAAGGTGACTGGCTAAGACTCCAAGAAACCATTGCATATCTTGGTTGACGTAGGAAGTTCTCACAATTTCATTGATCCAGCAGTAGTGCAGCAACTAGGATGCCCTATTACACAGATTTTACCTAAAGTAGTGACTCCAACTAATGGTGTGATGATGGTGGACAAGGTTTGTGGGATTTCTTGGCTACTACAGGGTGTAGAATTTGCAGCTGAGTTCCTGGTCCTACCACTGGGGTCTTGTGGAGTAGTACTAGGGGTACAATGGCTACTAATATTGGGGGATATTAAGATGAATTTCAGAAAAAAGGAAAGAAGCATGTTCTGAGAGGAGCTGCTTGACAGATATTGAATCTTGGAGCTGGGAAGTTAGACAAAATCACAGGTAATCACTCAGAACTTTGCATGATTCAGTTAGTACCAACCATGTGTAATGAAGTAAAATGGTAGTCTCTAGAAGCTAAAGAAATGACTAAACTTAATCCTAAGTTGATAGCTTTACTAGATGGGTTCAAAACAATCTCTGATGAACCTACTCAACTGCCCCCATTAAGAGGTGTAATTGACCATAAAATAATTTCACAAAATGGTACTGAGCCAATCAATAAGAGACCTACATATATCCATCAGTTAAGAAGGATGTGATTGAAACTCTAGTTAAACAAATGCTGGATCAGGGAATCATTCAACCTAGCAGCAGCCCTTTTGCTGCACCTGTGGTATTGGTAGGGAATAAGATGGGAATTGGAGACTATGAGTTGACTATAGGGATTTGAATAAGGCCACAATGAAGAACAAATTTCCTATACCTATTGTAGATGACTTACTAGATGAATTAGGGGAGGATCTAAAGTCTTCTCTAAAATTGATCTTAGGTCATGCTATCATCAACTAAGGATGGCTACTGAAGACATACCTAAGACTGACTTTAGAACACACTCAGGCCATTATGAATATCTAGTCATGCCCTTTGGATTGTAAAATGCTCCTGCTACATTCCAAGGCTTGATGAGAACTGCGTTCAATGCTTTCCTCAGGAAGTGTGTGTTGGTGTTTTTTGATGATATTCTGATCTATAGTAGATCCTTAGAGGATCATTTATGGCATTTAAGGTTGTCTTTCAAGAAATGGAGAAATATCAATTGTATGCTAAAAGAAGCAAGTGTTTCTTTGGGGTTAAAAGGATAGAGTACCTGGGACATTTTATCACTGAAGAAGGTGTGTCTACTGATCCACAGAAGATAGAAGCTGTGAAGCAGTGGCCTATACCAACAACTATTAAGTAACTAAGGGGATTCTTGGGATTAGCCGGGTATTATAGAAGGTTTATTCAAGGATTTGGGATAATCTGCAAGTCATTAATTGATCTTCTACACAAAGATAGCTTCAAATGGTCACACAAAGTTACTGAAGCCTTTGAGAAGCTAAAAGTAGCCTTAACAAATGCTCATGTACTGGCCCTACCTGACAATTTTAGTAGAGACTGATGCTAGTGGATATAGTATTGGTGCTGTTTTGATGCAGCAGGGTCACCCAATAGCTTTCATCAGCAAGGGCTTATCTCCTAGGCATATTGCCTTAGTCCATGCAGTCACTAAATGCTCCCAATATTTACTGGGACAACAGTTCAATGTAAGGACAGATCGTAAGGCTTTGAAGTACCTTATGGAACAGAAGTTACACACCAATTCACACCTAATGTGGCTGACCAAATTGATTCCCTTTGATTATGTGATTGAATACAAGAAGGGAGTAGAAAATAAAGTGGAAGATGCATTGTCAAGAGTGTCAGGAGATGAATTATTGTCTTTGGTAGTATCCATTACTGACTCAGATTTACTTCAAGATATAGTGGATAACTGGTCTTATGATGATGAGTTGAAGATCCTTATTAAGTCGCTGAAATCCAACCCCACCACACCCTCACAATTTACTTGGGACCATGATCAATTGAGGAGGAAAGGTAGATTGGTGATACGGAAGGTGCAAAACCTAAGGACATACATAATTAAACTATGGCACTCCTCTCTACAAGGTGGCCATTATGGTGTAGAGGGAACCCTCAAACGACTGCTCACTCTATTCTATTGGAAGGAGATAAGAACTGATGTGAAGAAATTCATTCAAAATGTGATATTTTCCAGAAGAATAAGGCAGATTTGGCAGCTTATCCTGGCCTTCTACAGTCCTTACCTATACATGAGGTGGTATGGTCCCAAATGAGCATGGATTTTGTTGATGGGTTACCTATGTCTAAGGGCCATGAAGTCATCTTAGTGGTTGTCGACAGACTGAGCAAATATGCTCATATCATGCTTAAAACATCCCTACACTGCACAATCAGTAACCAAGGTCTTTTTTGATATGATTGTCAGGCTACATGGCTTACTTGAGACTATAACCAGTGACAGGGATGTTGTTTTCTTAAGCTTATTTTGGCAGGAACTCTTCTCACTACAAGGAGTTCAGTTGAATACTTTTACAACATATCACCCTCAGCCAAATGGCTAGACTGAAGTCTTGAACAGATGTTTGGAGACATACTTGAGGTGTTTCTGCAATGAAAACTCCACTGGTTGGTATTCATGTTTAGCTATGGCTGAATATTAGTACAACACTTCTTATCACTCTGCTATTCACACCACCCCTTATGAGGCTATATATGGTCGACCTATCCCATTACATTTTCCATATCTACCTGGTGACTCTACTTCAGCAGAGGTCAACAACACCTTATTTCAAAGGGAGTTGAAGTTGCAACTACTTAAACACCACTTGCATAGGGCTCAATTGAGGATGAAACAACAGGCTGACTCACATCGGACTGGCAGGAGCTTTTCAGTAGGAGACTGGGTATACCTTAAGATACAACCCTATAAACAATCTACCTTATCTTCGCAACCATTCAATACATTGGCTGCCAAATATTATGGTCCATTTCAGATACTCAAGCGAGTTGGACCTGTTGCCTATACATTGCTATTTCCACCATCAGCAAAGATTCATCCTAAAGTCCATATATCATTGTTAAAGAAGTGCCATGCAATCCTTGATCAAATTGAATATCCTCCTAATATTGATATTGCTAACCCCCATTGCCCTAATCCTGAAGTTATTTTACAAAGGCGTATGGTGAAGAAGGAAAATAAAGTTGTTGGCCAAGTACTAATTAAATGGTCTGGACTGTCAGCAGATCATGCCACATGGGAGTACTTCAATGTTCTCAAGACAAGGTTTCCTCATTTTGATCCTTGAGGTCAAGAATCTTTTGCAGATGGGAGTATTGATACACATACTATAAGTTGAAGAAGCTATTGAAGCCATGTCAGCAGAGGTCGTTAGAGTTGGTTCAAAAAACATTTAGCACAATGTCAAGTTAGTTAGAGTAGTCAGCTGGATTCAACAAATTGAGATGCCATTTTCATTGTATAAATAATTGTACTGAGTTCATTACAATCAATAAGAAAGTATTACAATTTCCTAATTCTACTTCTCCTCCTCCTCCATTTCTGGGCTGGAACACTCGAGTATCCTCTGTAGATCTCCTGTGCAGCTGTTGAATTCTCGAATTATATTCCGAATTCAAGTGTAGTTAACAAATCAGTTAACACAATTTTGGAAGGGAAGCGACACACCTCCAGATAGCCATCTGTCCAGTTCTTCCGGTCCATCTTCAAGTTTATGACAAATGTCCATTCTTAAATTTAATGGTCAATATATTCCTTTAACTTAATTAACCCCTCAAACCATGGTTAACTAAAAGTTATTTCATGGATCAGTACCAATTTGGAAAATAAAACAAGCATCCAAAAATATTGCTGGGAAATTCCTCCTGGTTGGAGAAAATATTTTCTTACCATGTAAAATCATGGAAACATTAAGCAAGGATCAACAAAATAAAATATCAAATGAATTCGTTTTGGATTAGTACCACAAATTCTACTTCAAGATTTCAATTTCGGTAAAGCTTCAAGGAAACAAGGACATCATTTAGATTAGAGATGGTCCTACTTTTCTTAAATCATTGCAAACAAAATTATCATAAAGAAGTAAGAGTTGTATCTCGATATTCATCATAATTCGACGTTATAATGCTATGTTCGGCCAAAAATGCATGTATTTATTCATTATTGTCGTACATTATAGCACTTTTAATTATCTTTTTTGTATTAATTATATTATTTTATACTTAATATTATAGTTTAACCGTATAGGAATAAAGCAGTGATTTGGAACAAAATTGAATAAAACACGAAAAAAAGAAATAAAATAATTAAATAGGAAAAGACAAAGTGGGACTCCCTTTGGTGTTTGTCCCCCAAGTGGAAGAAAAAACAAAAGGAAATAATTCTCAAAGGCAAACCAAGGAATTTGAAGTGAAAACAGCAAAACGTACTGGATCCGGCGCTAAGGCCAGCGCGAGGCGCTGACTTGGACCCTGAATTTTTTCAATTTTTCGCCAGGATGGTACACTTCTATTACGGGTACGAGTATGTGTTCCTCAGGACAGTGACTGTGCCATGATATCTTGGAGGAGGCACAAAGCTCAACTTTTTTCCTGCACCTAGGGAGCACGAAGATGTACATGACGAGTGTAAGAGCTAGTAAGACCTACCCGCTTTATTGAGCATTTTCATTCACTGAAGCAACTTGAACAAAATAAAAGTAAAATAATAATTCATTGACTTTTAAAAGGAGGTCTCGCGGCAAGGTTATTTCGGCCACACATGGTTCCAACTCGTATGAAAGGGGGTTCCAAACTAGATTTGAAGGGGATCTAACATATTTTTGGGAGGAGAACACGCCACTTTGGAGAGGAGAACATAAACCACGTTTGGAGGATGCTTTTGACTAGTTTTTCTTCTCTTCTGTTCTCTTCCTTTACCTTTATAGTTTATTAGTTCTAGAGTTGTGGGGGCTACATGAACGTTGTAGTTTGAAACTTGAATTGTTATTATTATTTTTTCATATTGGTTTATTTATTCAATCTTGCACTTAATTATTTGATTGTATGATCACCAATTAAATACTATCTACGGATCTAGGATTGAACTCATGATAGGAAATTTTAGATTACAAATAGGATTAAGCAGGGCAAGATCTTGAACCTGAATTGTAGGGACCGAATTTGTGGTTAGGATACAGATATACCTAATCGCCTACGGGAATTATCAATTTTTTCTTATTAATCCTAATTCCACAAAAATATAGGTATTGGGTTAGCTTGAATCGGCGATTAGTACTTCGAGAGAGTACTTCGAGTAATATTAACCCTGTCAATCAATAAAACAAATAAATTAATAGACAATTTAAGTGAAAGACTCAACTGGATTGTTGGCTAACCCATATCTCTAGAATACTTTCTCCCATTTAATTCATCTCTAAGATTGTAGACTTATTTACTTTAATTTCTTAGTTTGCTAATCTAGGTTAGTATTAGCTAAATATTCATACTTTAAAAAATTGCTTGAATAAATTAATTGTCTTAGCTTAATTTAGTAAATAGTTAAACACAAGTCCATATGGGTACGATATATGGACTTACAATCGAATATTAATTGTACGACGACGTATATTTGCGTGTGCATTTGGGAAGAATACAATGACTTTGATTTGGTATGCAATAAAGTTTTCTGCTGTCATTAAAGATCAAACTCTATGTAATGTTGGAGGGATTAAAGTTACGATAACGAATTTCATAACTACTTTTACAAGTTGAATAGCTACACGAAAGTATGAAAATGATACATATATAGGTGTATGTCACTTTCAGTATCACCAAAGGTAATAAGCATGAAAAAATGAAGTTATAAAACCATAAAAATAAGTTTAATATATCTTTGGTCTCAGCAAGATTTTCGCCTAAATTAATGCAGCCAATAAGGAAAGCATAAATCATGTACATTTGGAGGTTTAACCATGGTTTGAGGGGTTATTTTAGTTAAATTAATATTGACCACTAGAATTAGGAATGTGCAGATGTCATAAACTTAAAGATGGGTTGGAAGAACTGGACAGTTGGTGAACTGAAGTGGAGCCGCTTCCTTTTGGAAGGTGTACATTAAAGTGAAAAACCTGAATCATATCAAGATTCAAACTTTTTGAAACTGTAGCGTCAATTTTCTCCATATCATTGCAATGACCTCCTCTTCAGAATCATTACAAGCTAAAAATAAGAAAATTTTAAAAAATTGTCAAACAACAAAAAAGTTCATAAAATAAAATACACACGATACTGATTATAATATACTTTGATGTCCATAAATCCAATCTCTAGAACACAACTTAGCTTCTGTATTCTATCGTAGAATAGAACTCCGAAATTTTCCAATAACTCGACCACCAACACTAAAGCTGACTTAGATACAACTGTGCTAATAGGTATACTTAACAGCTCACGAGCCATTAATGAGAGTTCAGGATACTTACTCCTATTATCTTTCCAAAATGTAAGCACATCTAATTTTTCATTTTCTTTGCGAACTAATACAGACTCTTCCAAGTATAAATCCAACTGTGTCTTTTCTGAACTATACTCGGATGGACTTCATGTCAAATTCATTCATTTCGTCCATTATTTCATCATAACATCCATGACTAATACTTTCAACAATTCCAACATCAGATTTTGTCATTTATTCTTCAAACAATCGATGCAAAGTATCTTCAAAAATCCTACCTTTTTCATTGCAAGTCAAAGGATCAAGTTATGAAAAGCAAAACTTTATCAATTCAACTTATATCGAGGATCAAGGACGATTGTCGTAGAAGCAATTGGACTGTAGTTCTATTTACTCATAAAACGATACAGTTGAATTTATACATGGTTTATAGACAAGTAAATTAATTTGATCTAAAAATAATAGATGAATTAGACAAAAAGATAAGACTTAGCTTGAAAATTGGGATAAACGGCAAATATCTTAGTTCCGGGCGCAGAGCTACCAGAAGCAATAGGAACAGTGCAAGTAAGCAGGAAAGTAAAATATTATTTGAGCTTTTGCAGAATTATAGTATATGCTTGTCAGAAAATTCGTGTCCTTACAATGATGATAACGCTCACTATTGATAATTACGCCTAGGGAACAAAGTCCTAGGATTAAGCTCCTTTTTAATGACAATTATAAAGTCCATTGAAGAATGTGTAATGGTGAGCAGTGAATGCCATATTCGCTGCGACGGATCATGCACCTAATGTTGTAGAATATTCTTTATTGAATGCTACCGGATGGCGGCATATATTTTGTCTTTATGAGTATCATTTTCTCCGATGACAAGCGAGATCATTTCCTTTGAGTTTGGCTATCTTCTGTTATCGGTTCCACGTGTCACTTTCTTGTGCGATCATTAAATATGAATATATTGTACCCCATACATATAGTCCCCCTATTTTCTGATGGCATAACTTTGTGTCGCGCCCCCTCTTTCCTTGCGGAGATCGGGTTTATGACATTCAGTTGGGACAATTCTTTCCTTTTGGGAAAGGGGTTTGTGTTTTTGAGAGTTGCCAGCTAACGATTTTTAAAGGTGCGTTAGGACACCAAAGGGGTTCATTTACAACTACGTTGCTAACCTGAGATAGGGTAAGGGCTTGAAATTATCTGAAGGGGAAGGTGTTAGGCACCCCTCAGGATCCACAAGTGTGGTTCTCGGCCAAACAACTTTTGTGAATTTGTACAACTTAGCAAACAAACAAATAAAGGCTCAAATAAGAGGGGATTTATGTTTTAAGCATGCCGATGTTTGAAAAAAGATAGTAAAGTGTAACGACCCGACCGGTCATTTTGCATTATCGGACCCCGTTCCCCTAAGTGAAACTTCCCATAGCGGCTTTTATGATTTATGACTTGCGGGGACTGGTGGTTCGGGATTCGGAGGTGTTTAGAGTGCTATAGGAACAATTGGTTCCTTAAGGTTGGCCTTTAAGGCCAAGTTTGATTTGGTCAATATTTTGGGTAAATGACCCCGGAATCGAGTTTCGTCGGTTCCGGTAGCTTCTAGGAATGGATTGTCTATATCCTTATCATGCCGTGCTTGATTTCCATGCCAAGACAATTACTTTAGCTATTCCCGAGTTACCTAGGGTGGAGTGGAAGGGTTCCTTAGTTAGTGCAGCCAGCCGGGTTATTTCATTCTTGAAGGCTCGGCATATGGTCAAGAAGCGTTGCCTAGCCTATTTTGCTTATGTGCGGGACACCACCGTCGAGTCTCCGACGATTGATTCAGTGCTAATGGTTTGATAGTTTGCGGATGTATTTCCTTCGGATCTTCCGGGCATGCCTCCGGACCGTGATATTGATTTCTGCATTGATTTAGCTCCAGACACCCAACCTATATCCATTCCTCCGTACCGTATGGCTCCGAAGGAGTTGAAGGAGTAGCTTGAGGAGTTGTTAGCTAAGGGGTTCATCAGACCGAGTGTATCGCCATGGGGTGCTCCAGTTTTATTTGTGAAGAAGAAGGATGGGTCTATGCGAATGTGTATTGATTACTGGTAGTTGAAAAAGGTTACCATCAAGAACAAGTACCCCTTGCCGCGCATCAATGATTTGTTTGAACAGTTGCAGGGTGATCGTGTGTTTTCTAAGATTGATTTGCGATCGGGGTATCATCAGTTGAGGATTCGGGCTTTAGATGTTCCGGAGACTGCTTTTCGTACGAGATATGACCATTATGAGTTCCTAGTGATGTCCTTTGGCTTGACTAATGCCCCAACGACATTCATGGACTTGATGAATAGGGTGTTCAGGCCGTATACTGATTCCTTCGTCATTGTCTTCATTGATGACATTTTGATTTACTCACGTAGCTTGGGGGAGCACGAGCTGCATTTGAGAGTTTTGCTCCAGACCTTGCGAGAACTGAAGCTATATGCTAAGTTCTCCAAATGTGTGGTTTGGTTGGATTCCGTGGAAGTTTTGGGGCATGTGGTATCCGGAGAGGGTATCAAGGTTGATCCTCAGAAGATCGAGGTAGTTCAGAGTTGGTCGCGTCCTACTTCAGCTACAAAGATAAGGAGCTCTTTGGGCCTAGCAGGCTATTATCGCCGATTTGTGGAGGGTTTCTCTTCTATTGCAGCTCCATTGACTATATTGACTCAGAAGAATGCTCCGTTTGATGGTCTGACGAGTGTGAGGCGAGCTTTCAAAAGCTCAAGACAACATTGACCTCAGCACCAGTTCTAGTATTGCCTTCCGGTTCTGGGATGTACACAATATATTTCGACGCTTCACGCGTTGGCTTGGGGTGTGTATTGATGCAGGAGGGAAGAGTTATTGCTTATGCTTCACGCCAGCTGAAGGTTCATGAGAAGAATTACCCTGTGCACGATTTAGAGTTGGCGGCGATTGTTCATGCTCTTAAGATTTGGAGGCACTACTTGTATGGAGTGTCCTGTGAGGTTTATACAGACCACCATAGCTTGCAGCACTTGTTCAAGCAGAAGGATCTTAATTTGAGACAGCGCAGATGGCTTGAGTTGTTGAAGGATTATGATATCACCATTCTTTATCACCCGGGCAAGGCAAATATGGTAGCAGATGCTCTGAGCAGGAAGGCTGAGAGTATGGGTAGCTTGGCTTATATTGCAGCAGAGGAGAGACCTCTAGACTTGGACATTCAGTCCTTGGCCAATCGCCTAGTAAGGTTAGACCTTTCAGAGCCTCGTCGAGTTTTGGCACATGTGGTTGGTCAATCTTCGTTATTGGGAGAGATTAAGGCCCGACAGTTCTATGATCCATGCTTAATAGAGCTTCGGGAGATAGTGGTTCAGGGTAGGGCCAAGGAGGTTACTATTGGCGAGGATGGTGTTCTGAGACTTTAGGGCCGCTTATGTGTTCTTATTGTTGATGGCCTGAGGGAGAGGATTCTAGAGGAGGCACACAGTTCTCGGTATTCTGTTCACCC